>VUQS01021184.1:6384-18181 GCA_015108495.1 Heterochromis multidens | reverse complement strand
AAGCAGTTTTTACAACATTATATTTGTGATTAATACATTCCCTTTTTATGAGATAGTGATCATGAAATCTAAGTTATGGCTTTAGATGGGGGCTTTGTCTTGTTAGCCCAAACCAACAGTCAAAAAGATGTTTAAAAAAAAAATGTATGTAATTACATTTGAAGTAAACCCAACATATATACAATCTTTGAAGCAATGGTTATTTCCTTTAGTTGAACTCATTCCCTGTGTGTTGCTATATACATCTACATAATGGCCTGATAATTGCAAGCACAAAATATTACAAAAATACTGTAAAAAATATTACCTTTGGCACTGGCAAACTCAAAAACATTTCAGTGTCAACAACAGTAATAGTATTTTATTCATAGTTAACATTTTATATATTCTGGTGCTTTAAATGTGAAATTGCAATCTGTACCAGGATTGTGGTCTAAACTTAAGACAGAGTTTAAAAAAATATTTTTCATTTTACGTACTTTTCAAAAGTTAAAAAAAAATTAATGGGTGATTAAAGCGCATTGAAAGATGTATTGTTTAAGACTGTTCAGGTAAAGAGTAAACTGGAAATACATTAAATAGTGTAGTTCATTCTTCTTTCATAATCCACTGATCTTGTCTGTGGTTAAAGAGGAAAAGCAGTATGAACTGGACTGTGGATTATGCCCCCAAAACAACGCCATCTTAGTTTGTTAATTTGCGACAACAGCATGCATTCATAACACTAACCCAAGGGTTACTGTCCAAGAAAAGTAATTAAGAAAGTCATGGCCACGTGGGTAGCTAAATGTCTTAATTGGCTGCATTGAGAGTGTTTTACCGTAGCTCAGGCTTACAATTGAGGTTTTTCTTACATTATCTGTCGTAGCTGGAGTTGAACTAGGAAAAGGAAACAGAGCATTTGTTACTAAGCAAATTCTGATAAGTGCTGTTTGCTGCAGCTTTGCTGTATCTTGATAGATTCTGACTGTAGTGACTGCAAGGCTCACTGGTCTGCTCATACTATAGGGTCTCACTTCAGAATCTCCAAGGAAAGTATTACAGACACACACTAAAGCTCACAAGTTCACAGTAAATGTCTCATGAACTATCACAATGGTTCTCTATCAGCAGTGTATGACTTTTTTTTGCTTTTTTTGCCCATTAATACTTTGAAAACTATGCAAAGTGTTAATTAATACAATCTCCATTAAGAGTTTTTGTCAAGTTTCAGGGACTGAGTAAAATGAGTCAAGTTCTTGTTCCAGCTTTTCAGTCATTTCTTGAGATTTAATAGAACAAACAATTAAATCAGGGGTATAAATAACAGACTCAGACACTGAAAATAATCACTAGTTGCAGTACTAGAAAATACAAAGACCAGAATGATGTGAATAGAAAACATGCTGTACTGTTTAAGTATTACTACTGATCTGTAAAATAGCATCTGAATCTACTTGGAGAAGTTGCACAATGATGCAACAGTCTAAACAGCTTTCTTAGTAATAATAATAATAATAATTTAAAAAAATCATCTTGGACTGTGTAAATTCTTGTACTACAGTGACAAGGACTATAATTCTTCTACACTGTGGGTTTTGTTAGAAGATTTTTAGACCACAGCTTATATGCAGATCTAACAGAAACTACGAAACCAACATGCTAAAAACAGCTTTTTTCTACAAAACCTCACAGACAACACTCAACACAAGAAAACAATTCCACAGTTCATTCAATACTTCAGATCCAGCTATATAAAAGTCTGAGTGAGGACCTCTTCCTGGATGGGGCCATTAAACGTGCAGCGAGCGAGAAAGGGAGAAAGAAGGCAGAGTCAGAAAAGGGTGGGATAGGAGGGAGGGGCAGCAGTGGAGCGGGCCTGGGCTTGAATGCTCCATTGAGGTTTGGTGTTTTGATGGAAAACTGTGGCAGAGCTGGGCCAACTGCAGCAACAGTGGCAGCAAGAGAGGCCAGGACCAGACCAGCCCATGGAGAGAGAAAAAGAAGAGGAGGAGGGAGGATGAACAGCCATGAGGGAGCAGGACTCTGACACAGCCATTTCTGTGCACAGGTCTCCCACACTAAAGAGGAAAGGAAACAGTATATAAGGAACTAGACAAACTAATGCAAGATTCAGAGGAAATACTTCAGATTACTCTCAGTTCCTCTTAGAATTAATCTAAGAAGATTTGGAAGGAGATTATTAAAGTTTATTTCAGAGCTGAATTATAAGCGACTGATTCAATGCTTGTAAGGGCCAACACAGAAAAATAAGACATTTCAAACTCAGGGTAAGACATGCATCTGACATACCCAAGTTAGGAAACACAGTCTGCTTAATAAGCCAAGCATTACCATGACTATCTCCCGTCATACAGTGCTGCTGTTGTAACTGCTGCTGTTGCAAGGGAAGTTGCAGTAATGTAAAGTCCCCTACCAGAAGCAGAGCAACACAGCACACCCCAGCCAGGCATTGTTGGGGCTAGAAGGGGTGGAGCCTGTCTGTTACTAGGATAGGATTGGACAGTTTGGAAGTTGCCTGCAGGCTGATCAGACTGAGGCGTGTCCATTCTAGGAGGTGAAGTACACCATCACACTGCAAAACAGCCTGAGATGTTAGATTACTTTGGAAAACTTGGCTGAGCTGGAGTGCAAGTGTGATGACACAATGTCCTCAGCTGGATTTTTGTGCTAAGTTATGCCACTGGCCTGCCAAGTACCTTATGGAACTGGCAATATCTGCTTTTTAACCAGAAAGAAATTCATCCCACCTTCTTACAAGTGAGATTTTATCTCTGCCGTGTAATGATACAGTCACTTGAACAGTCTGATTCATGCCTGCAGCCAGCCAATGGCAGAGAACACAAACACTGCTTGTTATCTAATCTATATACCTGAGTCACACAATTTGGGTGCACACAAAAAAAAACACAAGTCTGCTTGACGTCAGTCTTCGACTCCCTGCCAATGACAAAGAAGTTCTCTACACCCACACTGTGATTTTTCCCTTTTTAAACCACTGTCTGCACTATACTCTAGCCTCATGTCAAATGCGATGATGTCACTTTCAATATGTGACTTAGCTGAGTTACCATGTGGTGCTGTGTACACTGAAATATAGATTTAAAGAAAGACAGGATTAAATAAGTGTATGAGACAGACGGGGGGTGTATATTGAAGAGACAAGACCAATAGTTTTGGAGCTCAAGCTACAGCCTCAGGGGAAAACTGTGCCCTTTCTGCCCCAATAAACCTCATCAGGATTCCTGACATGAAGGCTGGGGGATAGACATTTCTTCACGCTATGCTGTCTGCTGTCCTCGAGCACTGGGAAAGGAAGGAAGGTGGTTGAACATGCTACTCTGCCAAAACGCTTGAAGTTATGAGGCCTACTACAACAAACAGAGAACTTTGCTAATCGATTAGCAACATCTCTGAACTCAGAAGACTTTGAATGTACAGATAACAGAATTTATTTTTCCCTGTTAATTTTCTTTCCAGGTTGAAGATCATAAAATATTCATTCAAGGACACTATGTTCATTAAAGCAATTTAGCCCGAGAAAAACAAGATAATTTCAAAAATAATTTGTCACTAAGGGAAACAGCCTATCCTAGGGACATTCACTGGCCTACAAGAATATGTAAACAAAAGATTGTGGTGGAATATCCCCGCATTGTTTTGGCTATCTGCTAACAAAGCAATGTTATCCGATCAAAAAACTATGGGTAGGTGATACAACCTGTGTTTTTAGACTGGTTCTTGGAGCCAAAAAAACAAAAGAAAGAAAAAAAGCAGGCGTGTGTCAGTCTGTTGAGTCACCTCTGAATCAGCAGAAACAGGCAGTGTAAGATTAATCAGAGTGCAGCCGCATGTTGCTGGCTCTCTCTACAATACAGCCTTTCATAGCAAACACAGACAACATTCAATTAGAGCATCCCCATCCTGAGGACTCTCAACATGGCACTGAAAATGCATCCAATGAGCTACAGCCAAGGTGCTGCTTTCCATTTCTGGCTATTTTAGACAAAGGCTAACCAAAAATTAAGTTATATTATATTTATCGAGTTGGCAATGTGAGAAATAAATAATGCAAAAGGAATTTCCCTTCACATCTATTGGAGCACTGAACATAACATCATGGCTTCTTCACTGCCACAGTTAGCTTGAAGGCAGCAGCCTAGTTTAAGACCACAAAACCCTTACATGGACATGTGAGGACTTGACACTTGGGTAAGACAGCTCTCTTTCCTTTTCCCCCTTTTCTTTATTGTTGTGATCCTGTCTTTCATGAAGTGAAAGTAATGTTTGAGCCCTGAAGCTCTTTTTGCTAACAGCACAGGAGGGCAGGATAGTAGAGGGTGTCCACATGCATCAACATCACAGGGCTGGGCCACAGACCCCAACTCCCTCAGCACTCAAGAGCCCCAGCTAATGTCCAAGCTCCACCCACTCTCCAACATCACCACCCCTGGGCCACTGCTTGTTTCATTCCTCTCTGTTTCCTCCATCCCATTTCCTAGATATATTTATTTCCTTTAATCCAGCTTAGCTTGAGACAAGAAGAATTATTATTAGTCTTTTCATCTGAACACTTTTTATTTGTACTTTGGTGAAGGTAATTTTGGTGCAACAGTAAAATATTATCTAGCATGGACCACAATAAAATGTAGTGATGACAGGAGAAAGAGGTTGATTAAAGCAAAAATGGAAAGAGAGATGCATGTAAGGTAATGTGAAAAAGCGTGAAATAGAGCCTGACAATAATGAACAGAGTATGGTAAGAGTTGGTGTGTGCCTGCTAAAGTGACATCCAGGTGTGAGCAGTATTCCTAAGGTCCTTATTTACATTATATATATAAACAAAACCAAGAATTTGGTCAGTCATTTGGTGCAGACTTTTAGTGGTTTATATGGTTCACTGTGCACACTGCAACCATCATGGAGAAAAATTCAGTAATCTTGTGGTTTTGCTGCACAGTTTAATGCATAAGTGACAACCGTATGTTCAATAGTAGCAACTCCAGATATTCCAGGTTGGCACAAGGTGAAAAAAACAACATGTAGGGGATCAAGCTATAATTTAATTAAATCTAATTATAATATCAATGATAATTTTGGATTCCAACACCTATCACACAAAATAGTCTGGATAAAACGACTGCTTTGTTGCATTCATTTTTACTATGAAGCTCTTAATTATCTTGTGTTCTAAACCAAGTACACACCTTTTCTTTGCAACGGTTGTGCTTTTTCCCCTCCCTAAAAGCTCAAAGTCACTTGCTGTTTAATGTAGCTCCAGTCAAGAAGACTAAAAGCAAACCCTCAGTCAACAAGCCCTATCTAGACAACGTAAAACTCACAAGGTTTCTACAGGTGAAACCCACAGAACAATTATTAACAGCTGCCTTTGTCTCCAGATTGCTCAGTCTCTTCACTTTCACAATCATGCAAAGGCTGGCTGTGGGCTTCAGCTCTATGTTAAATGCCCTGTGGCTGCCATGCTAGTCTCTTGAGGCACACAAGCCTGCTGTCGCCTGGGGCTCTCTTTGCCCCTGTCTGCACCCCCAGAGGCTGTAGGGATCAACCATTCCCCTTGTGAGGTGGGTTTCACGATCGGGTCCTGCTTGACAAACTTGTGTGCCCCAGTACCTTTTGTTAAAATTTATGTTTGTTCTTCATTTGAACTACATTTTCTAGATACTTTTTCTAAGATCAATAAATGCATGATGTTTTAGGTAATGAAAAATTGAGTTAAATAGTCAAGATTACAAAACTGAACAGAATAATACTGGTATTATGAGTTTTGCAATAATTGAGCTCCCTTAACAGCAAGACGCCATGCCAGTTAATCAGCACTGGACATTTAAACGCCTTACAGAGAAGATGGGGTAAATGCGCCAGATCTCACACAGGACAAAATACAGGACAGCTGCAGAAGTGATTATGTAAAGCAGGATGCCAGTGCTACACAGATGCTGAAAACACAGCTGCAACTGCAAAGGGTATATTAATGTTCTTTTTCATAAAATAAGAAAAAAAAAATGCTCATCAAGACTCACTAGACTAGAAAAGTAGAAATAAATATTAAATCTAGCTTTTAAATGTGATCAACAGTTCAAAAACAAATAATTGTAGCAATTCAACTCATCATTGAATTGCTTCTCCATTGTGGGCATGCTAGCCATGCAGCCGCTTAATGTATTTTTAAAAAAAATAAATAAATAAATAAAATAAAAACACAGCAAAAAAGATAAACTTCTGAAAATTGACATCTACACAGTTGCAACAGATCACTTTATACTTGCTTTTTGTCACGTTTTACCCATTGAGGACAAAACAATAAAAACTGCCTTCAGTGTAATATACTGAAAGCTGTTTTGTTACAGCGCAACCACAACTTACAACTTACAAATGTACCACTGGAATGAATTATCACCTCCATAAAACAATCAAAAACAATTCTTGACGCAATACTCTATTAATATAAAAGTTATTGCCCAACTGTTGTGTCTAATGAGCCCTACTTTCAAACACTGCTTGAGATTGCTTTGCTTGACATCATGGGACACAAGAAATCAAATCTGACCTGGGGGGGGCACTACCACGGGGACATGCAGCTACTGCTTAGGATTGAGAAGCATTTATATATATGAAAATATAAAAAAAAAAATTTTTTTGGTGCATAATAGCAAATCAGTCCAGGAACAATAATAAGCAACTCTGTATGCTAACTGAAAGAGTATATATACACTATATCAACATAACCTGAAAGGCTGCTTATCAAGGAAGAAGATACTGCCCCAAAAAAGCCAGACTACAGTGTGCAACTCCACACAAAGAATTTACATTCAACTGGCTTGATGAAACAAAAACTTTACTGTCTGGCCATAATGACCATCATTATGTTTGAAGCACTAAGGATGAGGCTTGCAATGCCATCCTAACCACAAAGCATAGTGGTGGTATATTGCTGCAAGAGGGGCTGGTGTATTTCTCAAAATAACACAGCACAATCCAACCAGCATAACCAGCAACAAACAGAAAAGCCTAAAAGTGATAACTAACTGCTGATGAGAAGAAAGCAGGAGACACACCAGGGAGTTTACTTCCCCACCCTGAGCACAATGAGAAAGTAACACAGGCTACCACCTTTTTCAGCAAGTACTTTTACCCTCATCCATCACTACAACCTAAGTGACCTTGAGAGAAAATGTTGACCAAGATTACATATCAGGAAAAACTGTTTACATCTATTTGGCTTGACCGCCCTACCCAGATGTTACAGACCATCTTAGCTTTTAATTCTGCAGGCTGAAACTATAGGTTTCTTGCTTAATTTCAAATGTTAGTTGTCACTTGAACTGAGCTTTTCTAAAAGGCTGTATCTTGTCTTTTCACTTGCAGGTTACATATTAGGTTGAAATGCAGGTTTTCTCCATTGTTGAGCTGGAAACTTCGGATCAGAGCTTTAAGTGACTTCTGGAAACTCATTTTAATGCACAGTTGAGAGCAGCTGACACAGCTTCCTCAGTATCAGCGCTGACGAGATGGAGCAGAAGCATGCTGCATTATCAGGGAGGGATGCCAAATACAGGAGACGCATACAAGCAGACCGAGCTGTCAGAACTGCTCATGAAAACATTTATCATAAGGAAACAAACTCCACTGCAGTGAGGCAAATATCAACTCCAATGTCCTGTTATTAAAAACTAGTGGTGATATAATTACTCAGTTGGCCCACAGACATATTTATTGAGGTTGACATACAGTTAACTGTTAACCCTCTAAAGAATTTAGCAAGTTAAACTACCAGACATTTGCTAATCATAACATCTCACATCTGCTTTCTCATTTTACTGTAAGCTGGATGTTCTGAGGTTTTTCAGCTGATGGCGAAACAAATTAAACAATGTGAATACATCACTTTGGGCTTTATTAGGCTGTAACTGATTCTGGCTTTACAACTGACAGCATATTTATGTGAGAATCAATGATACTGAATGAATTATTGACATGCTTGTCAGCTGCAAAATGATTATAGGCTAAGTTAAAACTTTTGCTCCAACAGTGAAGACACACTCCAACCAGCCTCCCTGACAGTACCTGACCTACCTGAGTGACAAACAGCAGAAGGCCAGTTTGCCCCCACTTAAAGCTATAGTTTACTATTAGTAATGACACCAGAGGGGTGTACTACGAAGTGAGATTAATGGCTTAGCAAGCTATGTCGAGCTTAAAGTCAAAGATTTCTGTGTCACGAAAGTGTCTCCCTTTGTACCTGGCTAAATCACCGTGGTAACTTATGCTGAACACATAACCTGGTCAGGAGCAGATTATCTTCTGAGTTTTGGTTAAAAATTGGCATGAAGTGCCACGTTTTCACTAATTCTTTTATTTACAGCATGCTTTAGGTACAATTTAGACTCTCTGCTAGGATAATAGGTTTTATATGTGCAAGCTGTTAAGCCGTACCTTACTAAAACTACCGAATAACACAAAAACCTATGTATTATTTTGGTGATGCAGAAAATGTATAAATGTTGTTTTACTTGATTCTAACTTGCTGCTAAGTCTGTTTTACACTGCTGGAATTGCAGCTACTAGAACACAGGACACATACCAAGAATACCTATTCAATCAATAAAATTCAATTTGATCTGCGGACAAACTAAAGCAATTTCCACATCTCCTTTATTTGGCTGTGGAAGAGTAACATTTAACATTTATGTATCCGGTTTAAATTTTTAGAGCTCTAATGGCTCTGCAGCCATCACCTTAGAAATGAACAGCAGCACAGAGAGCGCACTCGATGAAATAATTAACTTGAATTAAATTGTTTCTTTTACTGTTGTGTGCTAAATCACCAGAATAATTCTGCAGCATTAATCTCTTGCTGCAACAGTGTTGCATTTTACTGTTATATTTTTAACATTCTTTATAGATTTTTAATCACCGTTTTATCATCATCAAATGATAACATCTCTCATTGGAGTAAGCAGCACTCATAGGGATGATTTTGTGCAGAAAAAGGGTCATATGACCCATGAAACACCCCTGTTCACACAGAGCGTGAAGCAGAAAGCCCTGCTTAACAGTGAAAGTTGATAACCACCGTTGTGATACCCGTTATCTCCAACTAGGGTTTTAGGTTTTGTCCAGCCAGCTAACGCAAAGAAAGCCTGGCTGTGTTGAACTTCATTCGTAGTATACCCCTCAGTACCACTTCCCGAGAGGGCCTCAGGGGTGTGGGAAAATCGTGGAGATCAGCAGAACACTATGACAAAGAGTGAACTGCACACTAAACTGACCCACCGGCTGGCAGCCCAACCCCAATAGATACTGAATGCATCCTCTGACCAATGCCAACAGAGCAAAAAAACAAACTGCACAACACCACACATGGATGGAGAGAAAGCCAGAGCAGGGAAATACAGACACACATAAGGCAAGAGGGGGCAACGGACACACAAAACCAATTAATCAGTGCAGTCACTACCAGCAACGGTTGTGGAAAACAACCGAAAGAGACCATGCATCCAGAACAATAATTCAAACTACAGGTATAGGGGTAATTACATGCATGACCTATAGTCTGCTCTTAAACTGTTTTGCTTTTTTGTAATAATAGAAGCAGCCTGCATCATGCTCTACTGATAGAGTTACAGTAATGATTATTACAACACCAAACAACAGAGGAAAATAATAATAACAATAATAATAATAATACTACTAAACTGAATTTCCATACACCAACATATACTGGAATTGCTTGCTTTGCAACAATCCCACCAATACTCAGTCTGAAGATGTCAATTAACATGCTGTAAATAAAGGGAATTTGGCCAGACAAGACATCAGTGTAGCACTGTTTTAAGGCTTCACACACACACACTGCAGCAAATATCTGCAATTTTCTACAACAACAATCGTCAGCAAACTTTGGTTTAGACGTTTAGACGCTGCACATATCAGAAGTTTCTGTAATTTGCTTATCATTACAGGTTTGCTGAAGTGATTTTAAACTACTGTTTAGTAATTCTGCTGATAAAAGCAACCCAAACCACCAGAATACCTAAACAAGTTTACTCAATAGTGCTGCGCACAGTTTCATGGTAATACTATGACACAAAATACACACAAAAAAATCCACAGACAATAAAAAGAACCACAATAGCAGTTGGTGCCAGCCACTGTTGCCATCAGTGTGGTGGGGGAGGGGGGTCATGTAAAAAGAAAAAAAATGGGGCTGGGCTTTAGCCTCTAGCTCTAGCCATGAGGATATTTCATATCCCAACCTGGTGCAATAAGCTCCCCTCTATTCTGAGTCTGCAACCACATTCCAGTGCATTGGCCTTCTCTCCTTGCAGGTATGTGAAATTCAGGTGGGAAGGCTTGATGCAATACAGCTCCACTTCTGTTTTACTGCCAGCAAACATCATTTGAGAATAAAAACCTCTTTATTCTCCAGGCACAAAAGTCACTGTAATGATGCAAGGCAGAAAGCAGTGATGAACACACATCAATAAATTGGGATGGTTCAGACAGATCCTTCGCTATTATTTTCTTGTATTCTTGAAGGCTGTGACATTATTTAGTCAGCTGGTCCAGCCTTTGAGTTTAAGGTGACAACTGCCTTAGATAAGGTGATTACTCCACAAGCTAGGGTTTTGTCTAAATCCAGAGATTGTTTTAATAGGTGTAGGAGAGGTTTAGCTTTAAAGGCTTAGGGGTAATAGTGATGTTGAAAGGTGTACTGGGATCATTGTAAACTGGATGACTGCTCCCTGGCACACAAACAGTGGCAGCCCTTCTCATCTCTTCCATAAGTAGTACTTTACAGTCTGCAGAGAACTCCATTACCCATGCTGAGATCAGCAGTTTCCATCAAGATCTGATGCCCTTCCTTAGTAATTGAATAACAGTTATTATTGCGCATCATCTACATAGCTCAGTGTTTTACCTGAAACATGTAAAACACATTTTCAGATCAGCATAACCAAATCAAGGGACAAAATATTATGTTTATATTACTTTAAGGTGTGAAAACAGTGCATTACCAGAACATAAAAGGTCGTCGTTTACTGTACCTGTCAGTGAAGCTGGACTGTGTGTCACTCATTGGGCTTCCGGTTCTAGATTTGCAGCAAATTATATCCTATTAACATTTTCCAGAGTGTGATGATGCGATTTCCTGGAGCGTCTTTCTCTGGCATTCGTCTGGAGTAGGCAGGGATTTTGATAACAATGCTGGGAATCTGTTTACTGTTAGGCTGCTGCAAGGCACCTTCAAACACCAGATGAAACTAAGCTACTACCAGGCAACCAGCAGCCAGCACTCCTCCTTAAAATTAAATGGCAGCAAACAATCTACAGTGCAGACCATAAAAATCAATCAGGGCCTCGGTCGAATTAGCAGTCCTACAATATCTTGGCAACAATAATAAATATAGTTGTCGTGTATATATGAACTCCTCCTTTGCATTTACATCCCAGTTTTCCACATATGAAGTATGTAAACAATCCGTATTCCAACGTTACAGACACCTTGGCCCTGCGATGTAGTCCGTCTGCCAACACCCCTGCTCGGCCGAATGGCCTCGGTGTCTAAACGATCCGTATAGATGTTGGAAATTCTTGCAGTCCCATTTGGTATTCCCTGCTCCCAGAAATGCCTGTCTGTGGCTGTGGGGACGACTCTCCCGTGAGCAGGAGAATCGCTCAACGCCGAGTTTAAACGACCCGTGTTACAAATTAGCAAAACAACTGCAGCTAACGTCAAACCGGTTAGATTAAAAAGAAACAAAAAGGGGTTAAA
>VUQS01021183.1:0-15444 GCA_015108495.1 Heterochromis multidens | reverse complement strand
TGAAAACAACAGATGAGTGTTATCACTTGGATCTATGCAGTGTGCATGATTACTGGGTGGTTTTAGTGTGTGTGTGTGTGTGTGTGTGTGTGTGTGTGTGTGTGTGTGTGTGTGGTTATGTCTTAGAGTTTACAGAACACAGTTTCTTACCCTGTTTGTGTCAGTGTGTGGGGATAGTTGGAAACCCTGTTAAAACTCTGGTTCTGTAGGCTCTTGGGGACCAGCGAGGAGAAGATTAACTGACTGCTGTCATCGTTCTCCTGCTCTTGGCTCAGAGACTCTCCATCCATGAAGGAGGATGACTCCTCATTAGACATCACTGGCAACTTTGAGTGCTCATGTAGAGACGGATTGGATGCTCCGTCTGCTAAAGGCTGACAGATACAGTGAAATATAAAATGCAATCGGTAGCCAACTTGGCCTTGTTTCAGTCTTGTTATTGTAAAACACAACTTATACATATACTCCACATGAACTGTATTTCTAACTAGCATTGTGCATATTGTAGTTAATGAAATATATAGTTAATGAAACATTACAACTTACTTATTAGTGTATGTTAGTCGAAGACAAACGTCCATCAATTAGTTTGCATCAGGTTAATGTTTAATATTCTTTAATAACTTGCACTTAACAGTACTATGGGTATATTTTTCAGATGTTTTTGGCTGTAATTTTGGTTACTCGTGGATTTACCTACATATGTAAAATTATTCACATTCTACTGATATTTGTGCTTAAGAGACAAAATAGACAAAAAAGAACTGATAAAATTGACAGTCTTAGCCAAAAAAAAGGCAACACTTTAGCACATTTGGAATAAAATACAGTTAAGTTGTGTACATGTAATTCTGCCATATGCTATAGAGATGGTGAGCTTACTCTGTATTTTTGGTTAATGGGATAAACCACTTTCGCTCTGGATGCAAATGCAGCCACATCGCTGTTCATGGGTGGCTGCTTCTTCTCCTGGTCAATATGTAAACAGAGTAAACAATTAAGGAGACGTCATTTATTAAACATTTTGTGACACTGAATAAAAGTACAAGTTTATGGATGTACAGTTGTGGTCAGATGTTTACATACACTCATCATGGGCATGAATGTCATGGTAATTTGTGGCTTTGAATGATTTCTTTGAACTGTTCTTTTTCCAGGCTGGAATGATTGCACAACATACATCTTTAATAACTTTAAAAAACAAGAACTGGTGCTCAAGTTTAAATTTTTTTTGGATTTTCTCTAATAAGATAAGTTTTATGGTCAAGTCAAAGATTGAGCTATTTGGCCACAGTGACAAGAGGTATGTTTGGGGGAGTAAAGGCGGGGCTTTCAAACCTAAGAACACTGTAAACTGTCAAGCATGGTGGTGGTAGCATCATGCTCTGGGGCTGTTCTCTTTCATAGCATTTGTTTTGTGTCTCATTATGGGAACGCCTCGTGCATGACCTCATCAGAAGCTCAAATGCCATTACGCCAGCCCTTATAGGCTGGCTAAGTGACGCCCATGTCAGGAGGGACTAGGGCCTCCCTATATAATAGGCTGACATAGCATCAGATGTCATTCAATCTCTTGTCGCTTCTCACAGAAGCCTGGTGACAACTGTGGCTATAGGGTGCTAAGCTAAACTGTCCATGGATTCAAGTGCACAACTTGGTCACCGGGCGCTTTGTTCCCAGCATTTCAGTTGTTCACTAGCACACAAGCAGTAGCAATACTGCCCTGTAGCTAGTGCTGGTGTTCAGTAGCAATACTTTCACCCTGGGAAGTAGCAATATTTTCCCAAAGCAAAGTAGCAACACTTTGCTAATAAAGATACCACTAGCTTCACCAGTAGGTAGCAATACCCATTGGTACTGGCGGTTTCTCAGGTAGCAATACCTGTAGAGAAGTAGCACTACTTTTCACCCCACGCTCGCCAAGGAATAGCAATATTCTCCACACTTTAGTAGGGTGTCGGGCTTGCTAGCATTCATAGTCCTCTAGCTAACAATGGCTATGGCTAACAACCCGAGTGAAGTTGGGAAACTTTACCCTTGTGGCAACAAGATTTCTGCCTGGGATACAGCATGCCTAGGCTTATCCCATGCCCAGGCTGCCTTGACGCTCACTCACGAATGTATCCACTGCGCGGCTTTTCCACACAAACTGCTCCACTTGCCAGGCTAACCTGTCGGGCGGCGACCCTTTGCTGTGTGAGGCTGCTGCGGCGCAAGGAGAAATGGAGATGCCCAAAGATTTGGCAGCAACGCCAGGCCCGAGCTGGGCAGAGGCAGACCTTCAGCCCATCGCTACTGCTTTCCCGTCGCTGGATGCAGACAGAGGATGTGAGGGCTTCTCCCCTGCTGGAGTCACCCTGGGAGGAGATGCTAACGAGGACGGAGATGAGTCGGCTGACTCGGAGCTCCTGATGTCTGATGACGACGAGGAAGATTTCAACTCCCTGGCTAGCATCAGCTGCAAAGCCCCCAGCTACCGGCGAGGTTGATAAACCTGCACTGCCATCTCCCCTGGATCTCGACTTGCAGGAACGTATGCAAGTGCGCAGCTGCTAGGCTCAACATCCTGTGGCCTGCCGTACAAACCGAGGTTGTAAAATCTCGTTTTGATGGCAAGAAATTGCCGAAGGCGAAAAAGACTATAAGGGCTGGCGTAATGGCATTTGAGCTTCTGATGAGGTCACGCAGGAGGTGTTCCCATAGTGAGACACTCACTCATGCTACTCACAGAACCAGGGTTATAGTTGGTACATTGCAATAAGTGGACAGAATATTGAAGAAGGAGGACTACCTGCAAATTCTTCAACTTCACCTCTAATGAACAGCTAGACGTTTGAAACTTGGACACAATTGGATGTTCCAACCGGACAATGATCCTCAACACGCATCAAAAATAAAGCAGGCTAACATTAAGCTTCTGGAATGGCCTCCCCAAAGCCTTGACCTCAACCCTACTGAAAATTTGTGGACTATCCTTAAAAGCTGGGTGCGTGCCAGGAAACCAATTGAAATCTACCAATTCTGCCAAAAAGAGTGGTCAAATATCCAGCCAGAATTATGCCAGAAGCTTGTTGATGGCTACCAAAAGCATCTGGTTGAGGTGTAACTTGCTAAGGGACATTTAACCAAATATTAGTGGGGGTATATTTATATATTTGAACCTGTATGTATAATTCTGACCCCGTGTGGATTAGAGCAAATCATTCACCCTGGCAAATGAACAGCTCAAAGAAATCATTAAAAGTCCAAAATTACCATAACATTCATGCCCGTGATGAGTGTATGGAAACTTCTGACCACAACTGTAAGCTTACCTGTACAACCTGTTTCACCTCATCCTATTTAAATATATCTGACATTGGCATAGACCAAAGGTATTTACCTTATTCATGCACCTGTGCAAAACAACACTAACTTTCAGTATTTGGGTGTTAGCGTAATACTTTGTTATTAGTGGTGCCACTTGGTGCCTCCTTCTTGCTGTTGCTGACACAGTCACTTTGGTTGTTGTCTAATTCTGCATCATCAGGTTCAAGCAGCCTCCTTGCATTGTAACCCTAATGGGAAACAAGGAAGAAGAAAAACTCAGATATGGACTAGAAAGTGGAAGGAATCAATAAAGTTGCTTGAGCGGGTGTGGAAGAGACCAGTTGTGCTTACTTGTCTCGTCAACAGCAAAGGCTTCAGACAGAAGACATACAAAAGAGCAGCAGCTAATATTCCCGACAGCCCTCCGCACACTGTAGCCACTGTCAGCAGTCCGGTGTATACATGCAGCGACTCGGCGAAACTGACCAAAACATCGGTGGCGCATTCCGCTATCACCTCCTTCTCTGTCATCTCTCAGCGACTTCAAACTGTAGGAAAACTGTAAAGCATTTTGTAGGACTCCTCCAAAAACGGTAACATATGACGCTAGCTAGAAAAAAACTTTTTTGGCTTTCCACACTAAACTTTTCTGCTCGAGTATGATTTTAGTGGTTTTCGTGTTTCATTACAAACATATACGTTGCTAAACTTTAACAAGCTACGATTTTCAGCGACCTATCGGAGCCAAAACTTTGTGCTAAAACGACGAACTAAAAAAATTTTGGCTGCAATGAGATTTTAAGAGTAGATAAGTCAAGACAGTGCTACTGAGTAGCTAGGTCGGAAATGAAATAGATTTGCTTTCAATATTAAAGCACGATGATTAAATGTGCTGAAAAATGAGGGAGTCAATGTCTATAACAACACTGACGCAAGAAAGAGAAATATATTTCCGATAAAACGTATGATTTCTTAGCATGTGTATTTTTTTTCTATCGCCATTAAAGTATCCTTACTTTTAGGCTGACGTGTGTTCTTTTATTTTGAAATTAAGAACCGGAAACCAATTAGTGTACTTTGTTTCTCTTGACTGTCTTGGAGTTGAACCGTTCTTCCCAAGTTTTGGAGATGTTTTCCGAAGTGTTTCCGCAGTAGCGGTGATTATGGATCTCGTCTTTGTTTAGGCCTATAAATCGTTGAAATGACACACGCCGTTTCACCTTAGATGTTACAGTTGGAGGAAGATGTTCTTGAGCACCAGAGACGCTGTTACTTTAGGTGTTTCTCAAGAAAAGCTAAAGAAGTGTAGTGCAGACAGTTAGCTAGCGGCTCCCCTCTGTGGTAGCCCACCAAGTCACGAATGCTTCGGGTACACTTTACCGTGGAGAGGGTCGCAATATGTATATATTTCTTGAATATCCAGGTTCCGTGTTCTTCTCCAGCCTCTTCATATTTGTGTTGCTCTGCCGATGTAACACGGCGCGCCGGTGTATTGGAGGACGCAGCTGGAGGTCAGGCTTGTTATAACGGTCTGAATACATCATGGCACACACCACCTCCTTTCTCTGAAAAATATAGGGTGAGTAGCTCAATGGTAAAAATCAGTATTACTTGATGTTTTGTTTTTTTTTGCCTAATCTCTGTTTTAATAAAAGTGTGGTCAGAATATTTACTACATTTACCCCTATCCTGAGATTTACAATGAAATTATTTATTTAGCTGTTACCTAAAACCTTAAATTCAGCAACCAGTATTTTGATTCACATCATTTGTAAGCAATGAAACAAATCCTTGTTTATGTATATACGTAGGATGTTTTGCATTTTACAGTTGAGGTCAGCAGTTTACATACACTCATCATGGGCATGAATGTCATGGGAATTTGGGGCTTTTAATGTTTTTTTTTTTTTTTTTAACTGTTATTTTTTTCCAGGGTGGAATGATTGTACAGCATACATCTTTAATTACTTTGGAAAATAAGAATTGGATGCACAAGTTTGAATTTATTTTGGATTCTCTCTAATCTACACGGGGTCAAAAGTATACATACAGGCTCAAATATATATGTTCATTCACTTCATTTTCATAAAAAGGATTTGTTTGACAGCACTCATTGGATTGACCAGTACTCAGAACAACAGGAAAGTCCAAGGAACTCAGTGAAGATCTAAGAAGGAGAATTCTACCCAGTTCTTGTTTTTTGAAAATCTTTAAAGATATATGTTGTACAATCATTCCACCCTGGAGAAAGAACATTCCAAAGAAATCATTAAAAGCCCCAAATTACCATGACATTCATGCCCATGATGAGTGTATGTAAACTTCTGACCACAACTGTAAACAGTTAATTACATATTAAATATAATAAACATGTAACACTGAATGCTTTTTTCCCATCAGAGCCTTTCCATTATGGATGCAATACAACATGACCCAGGTGGAAAACCAGCAGACCCATTACTTAGGATGGATGGTTTGTGCTTTGTCTTAGGCAATAACATAGAAAATAACTTAAAATAATGAAACAATATTTCTGGTTGTGCATTTTTTTGCCTACTTGTACTGTATGTGTTAGTGTAAAATTCCATAATGAAAGCTCTAATAGTTTTCCTTGGGGAATATGTGATATACAGGTTCTGTTTCAGCTTTTGTAACTGCTTTCTTCAAGCTGTTCAAGCACATTGTATATACATTTACCTGACAGGTACAGTGGAAATCAGTGAGGCTAAAGTATTTTTTGGGAGGACTCCCCTCTCTTCTTCAGCTCCTGCTGGTCCGTGGGGACACTCTTTTTACTCTTCATTTCCCTACGTATCAAATGTCTTGCACCTCAGGAACAGCAGAAGCACCCTCACCAGATACAACCTGGGCCACTCACTGCCTCAGGTGTGTTTCTACATGATTATTACTTAACTATTCCAAAAAAATGTCAGCTAATGAAAGGATTATTGTGTTGGAAGTAACTAAATATATGGTATTTTTAATAATCCTGCAGGTTCAGAGTGTGGTGCCTCCATCTGCATTCGGGGTAAAATTTCACAAGTGTGCACAGGTACAGTATCAGTAATACTGAAAGACTTTAAAACCCTTAGACATACACACATTTAATTCTCAGTTATTTTGCTTAACCAATTAACCTGTTATAACTTTAATTTTCAATCATGTGCGACCTAGGTGAAGCTTGACACTGAACCCCCTCAGTTGACATTCTTCCTGCTGGTTCGCAACGTGGGCCCTGTGGGTGGCACCAACCTATCTCAAGTCGCTATCCGGGACTCCATTTCAGGAATAGTACCTGTAAAATCTGAAGGCAGGGTAGTGGAAAGAGGCTACCAGACATTTGCTATTGATTCATTGTTGGGTATGTCTGGGAATCAAAATGTTTAAAAAGATTATTTTTAACCTAAATATGTCTACATGCTGTTTAAGCAGTTGATGGCATGTTTATTTTGCTCACTTAGCTGGATCTCAAATTGTTGTCAATTACACTGCTCACGTAAGGAGTCATAAGAGCGAAGTCCTTGACCTTCCAGCTTTTCTCACCTTCTCTAATGCCTCACAGGTACTTTTTTTTTTGCTTGTTTTTAACTCAGAGATCAGTCTTCCTAATTGGCAACTCTGCCAAACCAAAATTTTCTAGTTTCTAATTTGCAGGATTCCATCCTTGTTAGCCTGGTTATTGTTTTCTTGACTCCACAGAATGATGTCAGCATGTTCGGCCCATTAACAGCTAATCTAACGCTGAGGATGAATTCCACAGACAGGGTAAGTTTGGGAGAGCGCCTTAATTGGGAACCAAAGCTACAGCACTTAGCACCACATGTTTGTTGTTGTAATCTTTTCAGTGTTTTATTTATCATGTTCATAAAAATGACTTAATTGTAAATGTGATGTATCTGTCCACCTTTCTAGATTTATCCTAACCATGGTGTTCATTTTGCTGGATTTGTTGCTGGGTTCTTTGTCACTATGGTGCTGCTGTTGCTGGGGTTTCTGGCCATAAACTTGATAGGTCTCAGAACTAGACTGAGTCTTCTTCAAAAAAGGGTATCACAAATTCATCACTTAATCCTAATTATAAACTTATGTGTAATATTAAAAATGCACAGATTATATATAGTTTATATAACACTGCTTATTGCAGTATATTTCATTTGCATATTATTGTCTGTATAATTTTTCTCAATTACATATTTTTTGTATTAATTTGGCTGTATGGTATTTCTTTTGCCTCAGAGAAATAGAAGTGATTCAGACCCTGAGTTTGCAGACTGCAACCTGAGTGAGACCATCAAAGATGAGGCAACATTTGAAGACAAGATGGTGGACATCATGGTTCTGGAGGATCCACAGAACATGTACCAGGCTTTGGAAAAGTGAGTAGACTAGCCCAGTAAGGGGTTAATTTCCATTAATGGAACAATACCAATACCAATTAGCACCAAAATACAAAAATTAGCAAATGTGCAAATGAATATAATTGTGTTACTGTCAAGTTGTTCTTTTTCTACATTATATCAAAATCAATACCTGCAGCATATCACCTTATTCTGCTTATCATATGTATTATCTCTCTAGTCTTGAAATGTCTTCACTGCTACATGCCACCAATAACCTGGAGGCTGTCCGGATTCAGATTTACAAGGATGTGATGTCCTCCGTGCTTGCCAGCCTTCAATCTCAGGGCCAGGCTAGTGTTCAAGCCCAGCAGAGGCTGCTTAGTGTGCTTCACGGACAGCTACTGGGCATGGAGGGACGGCTCAAGGAGGAGCGAGGGGCTCGCATGGCTGCCTTGGCTGGTCAGTGTAACTTGGAGACTCGGGAAGAAATGGAAACAGAGCACCGCAGAGAGGCTGCTGAGAAGACCCAGGCTGAGCTGCTGTGTCAACACGCAGACCGACAGGTAGTAATAATGTGTTTTGCAATGTTAACTTTTTGTTACAATTTGCTAGTCTTTTACTAGGATTACACAAAAGCTACTAGGCCAGTTTTTATGAAATTTGACAAAGGAAGAAACTTATTCTGAATCAAAGTGTGTATACAGACATGCCAACATGTCCAAATCACATGACTGATTTAAGATGACCTAGCAGCGAGACGCAGCCTCACTGAGTCTCAAAGCGTGGACTTCAAACTATATACCAGTTTTTAATCCTAACAGTGCGGTTATGTGGATTTTATTGACAGTTTGATACATAGAAGTTCTACACCACAAAAATGGATTGAAGCCAACAAAATAACTATGCTTATGTTGTCTATGTTGTGGACACATCTTACTGTAAATAACACAGAAGCTTTTTAGATATTTTATGATGTGATAATGATACTGTTAAACTATGTAAAATAATACATACAAAAGCAAAAATGTTCTGAATCACATTTAGTGTTATATTTTAGATCATCTCAATAAATATTTGGGAGTCAGGTATTTGTTTTAGTTTAATATTGCAAAGCACCATTTGCTATCAGTAGTTGGTGCTGCTCTCCCAAAGTGCTGGGTAGGATTAGGGTTAGCACATATGATGACTTAGACCTCAGAAGGTTAACAGTTTTAACTAGTTTGTTACAACACCAGCAGCTTGTGTAGCTCCATAGTGTAGTTGTCAGGTGGCTTCAGCCATCACATTTTTGTGATGCCACCAAGGGCTGACAAAAATGTAATCCTCAAACAATTATGGCAATGGCATTATAAGCACAGCAGCTGTTTATAAAGTCATGTGTGTGTGTGTATATATATATATATATATATATATATATAAAGTAAATGTAAAAGTGTGTTAACAGACAGATTTTAAAATGACAATAAAAATATAAAATCACCAAACTTTAAGCTTAATTTTGTAATGTCACCAGGAGCTTCTTCAGTGTAGTGTCCTCCTGGAGAAGCTGCACAAGTTGAGCCAGAGTCAGCTTCAGCGCATCCTGTTAGTCCGTCATGAAGAAGCCTCAGCGAAGGTCCAGAGGCAGATCATTGAGTGGCGGCGGGTGGAGCTGCACAAGATCTTTTCAGAGGAACTGGAGGAGGCCACCAGGATGGGAGAGCTGGAGAAGAGCACAGCCAAGACTCTTCAGCACGAATACTTTACTTGTCAGGTGAACAGTCAGAGCTAGTTAAAATGTATCATTTGAGTGTTATGCTCTGTTAAAGAAAAAATAAACTTTTGTATGTATTTGTTTGTTATGATATGCATACATTTACGTTTGTGGTGAAACATGAATTAATCACTACTTTGATTCTTTGTTTTTCCATGTTAATAATGTTACTTTATAACTTTTTTTGTCCAGGATCGGCTAGAGGAGGTGCTAGATGTAGTACTTGCCAATCTACGCTATGTGTTAGCTGAACGCAGTGCACAGAGGAAGTTTCTGGTGCACAGCCTCCACAGCCTCAACAGCCTGATTTCTGACACCTTCTCCAGCACCTCCAGCAACTTGGACAGCTGGTTCACTCACATCAGGGGGTTGATGCCAATTTTAGTTTACGCTATAAACAAAACCAATGTTTCTGCATCTTAATAGTTTAAAAAATAACTGAAATATGTCTGATAATTATGTGAAATATACAATACAAAATGTATAATGTGTAAAAGTTCAGGGACATAAACTCTGCAGTGTTTTTAAAAATCTTGTTACCTATGAGCACAAGTACACCATGCTGCAGTTGTGTTTTATTGTGGTACTCTGTTACCTTCTCCACCAGAGGGAGCAAACTGCCTGCAGAGCAGATTGACCAGCTGCAGGAGAAGGCTCAGAAAGAGCTGGTGATCCTGAAGCAGAGACTGGATGAGGCATTGAAGCAAGAGAGGAGAGCCATGCATTGTGGACTGATTAAGAAAAGGAGGGAGCTCATATCTGACATGGTGAGCGGAACATTCATATGCATAGGCCTGTGCATTGAACTATATTCATTGTAGATTGATATTAAAAAAATATATTTTGCTATTTATTTCCCAGTGAAATAAACCCTGGTTCTTACCTTGTCCAGGTGAGGGTCCACAAACAGAGACAGAAGGATCTGTCGAACATGTGCAAGGGTCTGGAGGAAAGAATAGAGGTGGGGCAACATCTGCACTGTTGGCAGAACCTACTGACAGCTCACAGCTTGGAGCTAGCAGAGCTTATCAACAACCTAGATGAAGAAGCTGCTGCAGACATCCGCAAGGTACCACACTAACACTACACATCAGGCACTTTGTGTGTAAATTTTCTTGTGTGAGACACATAGAGACATGAACTTGCACAAATATGAATTGATGTTGACCCCATATCTGTTCTTAAGGTGACCATGCGTGTGATCCAAGGTGCCATAGCAGAAATCAAAGCCATCCAGCCTTCTGCAACTCAGGCTGTACTAGCACTCTTGCCTCCAGGAGAGCAACGCTTTCTGCTGCAGAAGGAACCAGAAGAAGGATCAGGACAGGCCCTAGGACAAGGAGCTAGTGCTCTCCTGGTGGGCCAGGAAAGACTGCACCAGGAAGGCAAGGCAGCCTTACGCATCCTCAGCTGCACCAGGGAGGCTCTGAAGGAAGCCATGGAGAAAGAGCTACAGGAGCAGAAGGCACTCAGGACACGCTGTAGAGATTTCTTCAGGTCTGTGATGTAACTTTAGGGGATTCAGAAACTTAAGATTGTGTATGCGGTCCCAATGGAAGATGGAAAATCAGAGAAAGTCAAACTGGTTCCACAAGGTTAGGACATTAGATGGTGGGAATTCTTAAAGCAGCTGCAGTGATAGCAGATGTCACACTGTTCACTTCCACAGGAACTTTTGTGGATTGAAAACCAACTTTAATGAATATTAATCATCCTGGATTAATGGTACCCAGTATTTTTTAGAACAGAAGTTCCAAAACAGCCATAAAATATCTCCCAGTGGAGTCTAGGTGTGTTCACCTGTCACTCTACTCTTTTCCTTTCTGTCTTAGGTGTTTGTGTTTGTCCCAGCTGACACTGTCTGAGGATGACAGGCTAAAGATGAAACTGGAGTTTCAGAAATGTCTCTCTGTGATAGGTCGCTGTCTGGTGATGCCACACGCTGTTGCCAGAACTAAACTTCTCTCTGCTCTGGCAGCTTGGAGGAAGGAGAGTGAGAAACAGATGGTGAGTACATAATCAGACGTTACTGAATTCATTTTATATGCTCTTAAAATGTTGCTGTATAGAATTACATATTGTACTGATTGTCACCCATTTCATAGTTTGAAAAAAAGCCCCTGCTACCCTGAATTGGATAAGCGGTTAAGAGCATAGATGGATGGGGGAAAAAAAGCTTTTTCCTGCCTTACTCACTAATTTTAAAATTAAATCAACAATGCCGTCATAGATTTTTCCTTCATTTCTTTTAAAAGGCATTAGCTAAAGTAGTATGGCTAAACAATTTAGCTTCTTTGCACTGGAGTTTTTGAATTGTATGCAATGCTCTGAATTAAATTTCCCTGGGAAATGCTGATCAAAGCATGCATCATTTTATGGAGGCATGTAATATGGTGGTAAAAGCAAATACACATCTCGCCTTCTGGTATTGATAAGTAAAGCGTTCTTTGGAACCAGTTCATGACATTTTTTCCATGGAAAAAAACTTGTATACCAGCTTTCTTTTGCTTGCCATGTTCATTCAGTTTGCATTAATACCTTCTTGATTTTGAATCTCC
The DNA here is from genome assembly GCA_015108495.1 of Heterochromis multidens. Taxonomy (NCBI): domain Eukaryota; kingdom Metazoa; phylum Chordata; class Actinopteri; order Cichliformes; family Cichlidae; genus Heterochromis; species Heterochromis multidens. The sequence goes on along the minus strand of VUQS01021183.1, from coordinate 3,484 downwards.
TCATAATATTTTGAAGGTAATTCAAAGGAAGAAACCGATGTGCATTAAACTATAGCCAGAGATAATGGTGCTTTTAATGTTTTCTCATAAGTATAAGAAATTAAGACTGGTTACCACCAGTGGGAAAACCACACTGCTGTAAGCTTCAGTTGTGTGGCTGCTGGATTAGTGCACATTGTTATTCAGAAATTATAAAGGGGATCCACAGAGTGGCTTCATTTCTAATCACATCATAACAGTGAGCTTGGAGTTCTTTCACAACCACCTTCTGGATACTGTGGCTTTTTGCAGACGAATACACAATCCAAGGGGAAAACCAGTGAGGCCAGACAGAAAACAGACACATCTGACCTGCTGCTTTTCCAGAAAAAGCTCGAGGACAGGATTCAATTATTTGAGAGGGAGAAGGAGATGGAGAGTAGTATAATGAGCAAGGTAAAGCTGTTTCCTATAAACTTGATGATAATTGATTTTTAAGTTAATTTAGTGTTAGAGTGTATTTTATCTTGTATTTTTGACAGCATGTCAAAGTGACAGAGAGTAGGAAAACCATAATTCTTGGAGACAGTTTGAGTTTAATGTCAAAATTATGCATGAGCAGGTTTTGAGTTTATACCAGGTGACTGAAAATCGTCTATTCTCAATATGGCAGGTGCAGGAGGAGATGAAGCAGGAGAGAGAAGATGATCTGCACTCTCAGGCAGACAGCCTGGCCATGCAAATGGCTACCATCCATTACCAGAAGGCTGAGAGGCGAACCAAAGTTTTGGAGACCTCCAGAGCAATGCTCACCCTCCATAGCCTGCTCATTCGACAGCTCAAAGAAAGAAAACATTTGGAGAGACAAGACATGGCTCAGAGTATACAGATCCATTGCTTGGTAGGTAGTATCTGACTTGTGGTTATTCCCTGTGTGGTAGCATTTCATGGTTGGAGGGCTGCTCATATCCTGAAGTGTCAGTCTGTGGAAATTTTCATTTTTAACTTCAATTTTTGTGTTTCTTCTGAGACATGGTTATTTGAAGGTCACTTTGACTCTTGCCACAGGGCCTAGAGGAAACGGAGCAACAGCTTCAGAAGGAAAGGACAGAGTTTGATGGCCTGCAAATGTCTCAGCCCAGTGTAAAGTCAAGTAAAACACATCAGGAGGACTCTGGTGAGGGAGAGGAGGACCATGAGGAAGAAGGCATGTTTCAGCTACAGATGGATTGCAGGATGGTGGCCATCCTTCAGGATGCACTTTACAAGTGTGAGCAGGTTACCTCACTGATGGCTGAGAGGTAAGCTGTATTGTCAGTGTTATCTAGGGAGCAATGACAATTTTTGGGTGTTGATAAGGGCCATTACATTTTACAGTGTGGAAACTCTGATGTTTTTAGGTTTCACTTCATGACTGCCAACAATCAAACCATGGAAGATTTAAAAGAACAAATGGAGCTCAAGAGACTGTATGCAAACTGTGACCAGGTCTCAGTTTTGGGTTTTTTTTTCCAGGATAAGTGTTTGGATAATATGTGTAATAAAATCAATCATAACTTTGTGTGAGTGCCAGGTAATGAAGATAAAATGTGTACTAACGGTTACTCTGTACTGCTCTTTATTACAGGATCTGGAGTTTGCATCTCAGCTGGTGAAGCGGTGTCATGTGTCTGCTGAGGCTCTCCTGGAGGCCCTTCGTCTCCTTCTCCCAACCCTGCCTGAAAGTGAACTCCTTTCAATCAGTGACGCCCTCTGCCCCAAACAGCACCCTGTTTCAGTGTCTGCAGAACAGGAGCAACCAGGGTAAGAACCAGATTCAAAGTTTATATCCTGGCAAACATTTTTGTAAGAGTCTAGAGTTTCATATCTCATATTTGAACAGTGTTCAGTCATATTAGGTAGTTGTGTTTGACTTATGAGAGTGAATCTTACTCTAGTGTAATAACATTAAATATACCTATGTCAATGGGATAATCATCCTTTTTTCCTGGAAAGAACATCTGAACAGAATAACGTCACTTGTCACAACTACAGTTTGCTGGGGAAAGGGAAGTAATGTAAACAACCAGGTGGAATTGGTTGAAAACATTTTTTAATGAGTGAAATTAATACTTTTTCAAACAATATAGCCAAACAGCACAAAACAAAAGAACACACAATGGAAGAACTTTTGTGGTTTCATTGTTTTTGGAAGTGGTGTCACACTGTCTTTCCACCAGCATTATAGATTTATTCTTTACTTAACGCAGCGATTTTTCATGGAGGCAGTCGTCACTGAATTGTTGCAGTTCCGTGCCTGGGCACGGTTAGTAATCACACTACATGCATACTGTGCCAGGGCATGCTGCATTTAACTGTTCCCAGGCACTGTACACAGCAATCACAATAGTCGAATGAGCTGGACTTTGGAGGTCAAACATGCTTGGGCTTTGTAGGGATATATACGATGAGTACATACTAAGAGCCTGGGGGCTCTTTTAAGCAAGTGAGTTAATTACAGATGCAGTCTGATTGGCATATTAGGCTGGGACACTGGATCAGTCAGGCACAAGGGCCAATGGGAGACGTGACTCAGGAGAAAGCAACAGAATGTCAAGTGCAGGCACCAATCTCAACCGGTAAAACATACTAATTTATGAGGACCATAACATTGAGCAATGAAATGCCTTCAGGAAATTTAAATTTGACAAATTGCAGCATAATGTTTTTTGTTTGACTCTTGGCTAACTTGGACTTACATGGCAGGCAACCACAGCCACACAGTGTTTAATGTGTGTCATGCTTTTTTACTGAAACTGTAAAGATTGTTTGTTCCTTGTTTAATTGAGTGATTACTTAATTTAATGAAATTACTTCTCATCATGCAAAATCCTCAGTTTTAAGTTGGGTCTCCAACTAATGTACATAAGCTAAAACATGCTTTTGTCGTGTTCTAGATTTTCCTTTTATCCCTTTCCTATGGAAAAAAGCTAGGGCAACTTGAATACAATGATAATGTTTTTTTGCTACAAGTATACAGCCAGAGTCTCAGCAATTCAAGTTCTGTGGTTTAGGAAAATAGTTTTTTTTAAGTTACTGATTTGAAAAGAAAAAGAAAAAGTTGGTGTTTTCCCACCAGCTGGTTGAAACACAGCCATCTCCAAGCATTGTCTTAAATTTAAATAAGAAGTACTGTTTTCCCTAAACCAAGATCAAGAGAGAAATTCTTTTACTCATCATTTAATTTCCCCTCTTGTCCTGATACACTGGAACAGTTTTGTCTACACCCCGCTGAGTCTGGATTATTTTACTGATGAATAATGCCTCATGCTTTGGATCTGAGCTTCTGGCTAAAGGACAAGGGAATGAAACGTTTGGAACAATATGCAAGACATGTGTTTTTCTTTTCATTAGTTCTTTTGTTTGGAGACTAGTGTGTACCAATTCTTAACAGCTGCTTTCAATCTTATTCAAAAGAGAATTCATATATATAGTATTGTTTAATACTTAAAAGCGACTAATATGT
>VUQS01021181.1:0-15145 GCA_015108495.1 Heterochromis multidens | reverse complement strand
GTACTTGGATAACGCAGGAAAAGCACACAGATTAGTACTTCAAATGAAGCTGTTAATACAAACATGTATATCAACACTGATCATAGGTTTTGTTTAAAACATCCTTGAAAGGTTGGGCACACTAAGTTTCTATAATCTATTTGTTCGATCCCAAAAAGCTGAATCTGTTCATCTGGACGTAGCGTTTTTTTAATGGGAGAAACGTTTCGTCACCTCTGGTGAGCTGAAGAAGTCGCCAGAGGTAACGAAACGTTTCTCCCATTAAAAAAAACGCTACGTCCAGATGAACAGATTCAGCTTTTTGGGATTCTTTTACCTGGATTATTGAGCATGCATCAAGAGACTATTTGTTCGATCCATAGTTAAGGCTATAAAATGTTGCAAAACAGTAATGTGTCCAAGGTGATATGAAAACATGTATTATAGTTAATTTGCAACATCATAAAACTGGACACTGTGAATAGCTGCCTGATAAATAGCTTGTCTGTACTATGATGCCAATAGTTTTATTTCAACCCTTCACTGTTCAGTACACTTTGCACTCTGAATATACTGAGCACTTTATTGCCATCTGCCACTTACTCCGCTTATTTTTTCTTACATTTAGTAGTTTGGTATTTTTATTCCTTTTTTTAAATTGAGCTAATTTACTTCATGGAGCCATTACCATATTGCCTTTTATTTAGCTTATTTTCTTAATGAGCTACTTAATTTTTATTTTGATTCTGTTTTGTTTTATTGAGCTCTTTCCTACTTGAGTAATTTCATTTTATTGAGCTATTTTGTTTTGTTATATTCTTTTTTCATTGAGCTACTTTACTTTATTAACCTATTATTTTATTTCGTCATTGGTTGTGTTACTGTTTTGGCTGCTGTAACACAGGGATTTCCCAACTTTTTGGATAATAAAAGTGTACCTTATTTTATAGGCTTACTTTTTTTTCTTTCTGACAATTGATTTAGTAATTGTTTCCAGTATCAATAACATATTGTTATAAGCATCTCGGATCAAATTACAGGAAATTTTCTTCAACATATGTGAGGTGCTTCTTTGTTGTTTTACTCACTGAACTTTTTTGGACATGGGTCAGGAAACCCCACGGGTAATAGCAAAAACTATCAGAAAATAAAAAAGTTGTAAATGTACCTGAACTCTTTACCCCATGAAAGCCTAAGAGTAACTCTTGAAGCTCTTTTCTGAACTGAACAGTTTGTGTCATATTTCAGGCCTGCTTATAGAACAAAATGACTTCATGTGCATCAGAATTTCATGAGGGTGGTCTCTGCCTATGAAGTTACCCTTGGAATAACCTGGAAACTATTCTAATGATCATCAAACCACGTCTTTATTGATATATACTGAGGTGTTAAACCCGTCATTAAGGGTACAGGGGAGGTCGTCAAATGTCGTCTTTATGGGGGAAAGAGTTGAGGTGAAACACTCAAGCTAGAACAAAGGCATTTATTGTTGCACTGCGGTGAAAATGGCCAGGCATGACTATTCACTGCAGTTATGAAGTTAGCACTGGCACTGACAACGGAACAGGTGGAAGAGGACAGGTGCAGTGTGAATGTGACCACATTAAAAGCTCAGTTTTTAGTGTTTCACTACACAGATGGGTATAAAAAACATATTCATTAGAACCATGATGAATTTCATTTTTGAGCCTGTCTGAACACACCATCTCACAATGAGCCATTGTCACATTTATGTAACAGTAACAGTGCTGCAGCCTCCTAAAGGCCGAGTTTCATTGAATGAATGCAGCTACAAAATGTCACAGGCTGGACTGTGTTCTTTTACTTGTCTGTTTTCATGGCCTCTGTGTCACCTGTGTAAAATAGATGCCTTGCAGGCATTCTCTCCATACACATATCTCCACCCTTTCTATCGTTCCACATTTCAGCTTCCTACTATTCTTCTCTCACATACATTCCCCATCTATTCTCTTTTTTGACCTCCTCTAGGTTTGTGCAACTAATCTTCCATGGTGGTATGAAAAGAGAGCTTGCAGGAGCTAATGGGACACAACAATCCCACCACCTCTCTCCTCTCCCTTTTTTCTTTTCACATGCATCTACCCCCAGTGCTTTCAGTTTTCAGCTATTTATAGGTATGTTTCAAGATGTTATAGTCACCCGCTGTGGCTACCCTGGAGCTGACCTGCCTGTTGGTGCTATGAACATACCACTTAGAGACTGTAAACACTGTAATCGACTTGATTATGTGTTTACTACAAGTTTCTATTGATTGCAGAGAAAACCTTAAGCAAGCTGAAGAAAGGATCACCTATCTACTCCAGTACAGTAATAACAAAAAATATATTCTGACCCAGCAAAGGTCAAATGTAATCAAATAAATTAACAGTTCTTATAGATAAATGAAAGTAATGGTTTTAAATTTGAAAATGTCAAATGTCATGATGAATCTGCAGTTAAAGTCTAAATTGTGGACACTGACTTCTTGAATCTTTGTATAATCTAAAGGAATTTTGTGTATGGTTGGGACATCATATTAATGGTTCTAACAGGCTGTGCTTTTCAATTAATATTTCAATTTCCATTTATTTATTTAAAAAGAACAATGCAGTTTAACATAGTTCCAATACAGAGCATGAAACTGATGTGCTGCACATACAGTTTATAGCTGTTGCTAAATTCCAACCCTTGTCCTCAAGGATTAACAGGTCTTTCAGGCCTATATCCTAGCCACTGAAGTACCACTGAGTGCACAGACTATTATGAGGAGAGCTTCCATTTACAAGTAACACTGGTAGTTGTACTTAACTCACAGGGTTAGGCATGTTTGCAGGGGGATCAGGCTAGGCACTCAGATGTAGGCAGTTAGAAGCTAGCTGTGTTTAAAGTATTTTATCAGTAAGATGTATGGGTCTGTAACTGTATTTGTAAATGTGTTAAGTGGTCCTAAATTACTTAAATTATCTGTCTGAGAGCTAAATCTGTTTACCTTTAAGTTTTATATGTTAATGTGATATATGGTATCAGATTAGCCTGTGTATGTACCTGAATTGTACATTTAGCTGCATAGCATTGTTCACATGGACTTGCTTTGTGTGTATGGTCCCAAAATATAAAGTTAGAAGACAGAGATGGAAAGCAGCACTGAGAAGAGGCAACTTTGAATGCCTCATCTACATTTCTTATTTCAAGTCAAACTTTGACAGGACCAGACAGTAAACTCATTGAAATGATGGAGTAACCCCACTGATTTTTTTACAGTCAGGTTTTAAAGCAGAACATAAAAAAGCAGCTGCAGAATTGTAATATCCAAAATTTCAACTGCTTAAAAATTGGTTGAAGATTCAGTGAGCTATAATGAATTTTAATTGTATATAGACTTCTGTCTCCATGACATACATCCATTAGGAGACGGGTTCCCCCTGAACAAAAGGGCAGCCACATTGACCTATTATTCCAATAAACAGCAGTGACCAATGCTGTATCTACATGTATATATCTATGAGTATCTCCACAATGACCAGCAATTACATTGCTGCATTTACATACAAGGTGTTGCTATTGCATCATTAATAACACAAGTATGGCACATTTTGATGCTAATTCTTCTCTACTTTTAATGAAGTACTCTTTTGTAATTTTAACACTAGAATTGCCAGGATGGGTCATTTTGACCCCTCCTGCAACAACAGCAGTAATGGCAAATAAATCATTTCTTGAAGAAGTTAAGTTGTTAATTTTCATCTAATTTTTCTAATTTTAAGTAAGATTTGACAAAACAAGTATTTAAGATGAATTTTGGTTTTTTTTTTATTAGTTTTATCAATGATTTAGATCATTTCATTATAGATCGTAAGTTAATACACATTAGAATAAACTAATAAACAAAGGGTACAACAAATAAAGGCTAACATATCTAAAAAATGTAATTATTACAGAAGAAGAACTTTATGAAAAGTTAAAAATTTATTTTGGATAATGTGGGATTAGCTGCGCTAAAATAAAGATGGTATAAAAACAGAGCGCTCACTGTGAAACAGATTGAACAGCTGATTGTCTACATTTTTAAATTGACCTCAGAGCTGGCTGCAAAAACCGTAAGAAAGACATTTTAAATGATTATTGTAAAAGCAGAACAGTCAAAGTTTATCATCTGGTCCACATCTGCCTCTGATCACCAAACCTGCAGCCTCTCATCCAGCGTCCACACTGCTTCCCCTCAGTCTGCGACCCTTCACCTCCTCAGCTCTCCTGCTCACGCCTGAAACTGTCTGTTTTGGCTGTTCTGCTCTGGATTTCATTCTTTATTTGCTCGGATTGGTTCTCCACACTCTGGACTTTCGGTTCAGTTCAGCTACGGTTCCCCGCTACTAGGAACAGCCAGCAACCCACGCGTTCGGTCACACATTCCCCGCTCTGACTCGCGCTCTCCGGTTCAAAATCCCACCCTCAGCCCGGCAGTAATTACTCGTGTTCAACTACAGTCCCCTATATATTCATTTATCTGTCACATCTAGCTACCTCTGGCACATGTTACAGCAACCTTCACGTTAAAATGCATATAAACAGTCGTGTTGCAAACAGTCTGTGGGGTCAAAATGACGTGCTCGGTGGTTCTAAGTGGTCATAACTGTTTTTCTTTTGATCCCACACACCCCAAAATTCAGTATTTGATGAATAAGGAAGTCAGGAAATATGAGATGATGGAGTTTTAATTTAACAGAGTTACAGGATTTTTAAAATGCCAAGAGGTCAAAATGACCCCCTTGGCGGTTCTAGTGTTAATGCACTAGTTTGGTCTATTAGACATTTCCAGTGGATTATTTCTACATTATAGTATATTAATTTTGACTGAAGTTAACAATAATAATACTTTTTTCCCCTATCTTTAAGACAGTAACAGCACTACAACAAAGTCTGCATGGGTCAAGAGGCATTGACAATCTTATTAGACAGGATCAAAATGTATAAAACCTGCAGTTCATTTGCAAGCAGGACTTAAGCTGAGCACACTTGAAATGTTTCATTATTAATTAATGCACAGAAAAACTGTGCACACAACCACAGCAAGTATAAGAGCTCAAAGTCAAAGTATAAAGTCAGTCAGTGGCAATGAACAGAAAAATCAACCCATGTTGTGTACTGTATAAATCAGAAAATACATACAATCAGAACTGATCAGTTTTTACCCCTTTCACACACCCTGTTTCTCTAGTCTGAAAAGCTTGTGATTGTGTATTCAACCCATGTGTCCACGCAACACAACCCTCCGTTGCCCTCTCTCCCCTTCCTTTTATCTCTCACAGCAGATTGCTTCTCTTCATCTACTCCCTTTCACTGCATGTCACACCATCCCACGCTTTCTCTCTCACTGACATAAGAAGTCCATTTCAGTGTCTCTCGTCCCCTGTGCTCCCAGACAGTCAGGCTGCTGACACTCACTATGAGCTGCAGCATCCAACCACCAAAGGTACAGCCTGTTAAAGTGAGCGGTGTAGTGTGTGTGTGCGTGGGTGCATGTGTCTGTGTGTGTGTGTGTGTGTGTGTGTGTGTTTGTTTGTGTGAGACTGGGAGACGGTAAGTGGTGTGCGTCTTTGTTGGTTGGCCTGAGTACCTTTTTTGTGTGTATGCTTGTGTGTGTGACTCAGGGGATGCGGCACACGCCTTAGGTGTGTTTTGAAAGCACCCATGCATGTACGAGTCTGTGTGTGTGCATCTTTGTATTTGTGTGAGCCAGATTGATTCTGTGTTGATTTCTGCCATCTCTTCTTCATGAATGATTCAAAGGACTCAAAAAAGGAAATTGTGCGTACGTATGAATGTATTTGTGGAGTTTGTGTGTGCTTGTATGCAGTGTGTGAGTGAACCTCCATTCTATATGTCACTGTGTGTGTGTGTGTGCGTGTGTGATCAGAGAGGTGGCCTGAGGCTGTGGCCAGATCAGATTGAGTTGGCGGTGCAGAGCAGAGAGCAGCGATCAGAAGGAGATGCTCAGCCTTAATCTGATTGCGGCTCCAAAATGCACGCTCGACTGGCTGAGAACCACTGAGGAGAAGTCAGGGACCACAAACAGGGACACACGCAAGCAGACAGGCCAGACACCTAGAATATCAAAATAAAGGTGCAAATCAAAACAGTGCATGGGAGTGAAACTACCTCTAATGGGTACTGCGTTAGCAGGAAACGCTTTGGAATTCGAATAGAGTCAGTTTTACTCTGAAACAAAAGAGAGAAAATCCTCACATTTGAGAAGCATAAACAGTTATAAAAAAGAGGTGGGTTAATGCCTTTTATTAAGTGCTTTGTGATAAATGTTAGTTAAGTGTTAATAAGTGTGTATCAGGGGTGTCAAACTCAATTTCATGAAGGGCCACACTGGGAATTGATAATGCACAGTATTGTAAAGCACTTTGTGACTTATATGTGCTATATAAATAAACCTTACTTACTTACTTACTATCACTTAATATAAAACACCATGTTATTAAGAGCCCTAGTAGGAACAGGTCTGACAGGTGCAATATCCCAGGATTCAGCATAAAGTTATGATGTTTTCTGCCTTTATTAAGAAAAGATGATGCTAAATCAGATTGGACTTGGTTATAAATGATGTTTGTCTGTTTGGGCTTATGTTGCATTTATGGACAAAGTCAAGTGAAAACAATGAATATGTTTTCAGTTTTAATGAGAGTGAGGGGGTCTCTGAAAAAAAGACACAAAATTGTAATGTCAATATCAATATCAATATAAATAATAACAACAACAACAACAATAATAATAATAATAATAATAATAATAATAATAATAATAATAATAATAATAGTCTTGCCTCTTCGAATGAAACTGAAGTGGCTTTTAAAATAATATGATTCTCAAACGTGGGTGTCTTAGTTTGCTGCAAGTCATCTCCTGTTACCAGCAAACTCTTTGCTGAAAATTCAACAATACATTTTGAGTAAAAGAAGCTCAGAGTGTCTGGAGCTATCTAAGGTATAACACTATTAGATTTAATCAGAATGAAACTCAGTGAAAGAACACAAGCACATCAGCCTAAATGTGATCTAAACTTCAGCCAGCACAGCAGTAAACCAGGCCAACAAAGTAAAACACGTGATGTTTCCATTCTGATTATCCCACAATAACAAGTGTCACGCTCTCACTGTATTACTGTGCAGTTAAAACAGTCAATTAAGTTGTAAATTAGCAGTAAACACACTGTGTTCAGCATTTCACAAGGACATAATGAGCACCGAGGTTGAACGGTTGACCTCACTGCTCGTTATATCTTGGTAAAAAAAAAAAATGTTAGTGTAGAAGACATTAGGGAAGTCACCCCCAAACACTCATGTTGTATAGTAAAATACTTTTCTGTACATTAGAAGTTACATCAGTTATCGGCCCACATCCTGCATGGCTATGACAAAAAACTGGAACAATCTGTGTAGATTGCAGATGCTGTACAGGTAAAGCATCATCACAGTGCAGCTTGGAGCTCCCTGTAGTAGCAGTAAATGTGCTGCTGTGTCTTTACTCTACTCAAAAGCATGCTGAATGAAGCATCCATCAAAGCATAGCAAGAGATGAGGTTGTCAAGTCACAGTAGTTGTGATTTATCAATGTACAAGAAAAAATTGTAAAGAGCTGACATGCATTAGAATGGGATGTACAGTGCTTAACATTTTTTATGTTTCTATAATGTTTAATCATTGAGGATGAGTAAATTATTTCATCAAAATGGCATTTTTAATTTTAAAATATAATTATTGTTGTTATCCATGAATTTTCAAATGTACTGTTTTACAAAAAAGCTGAAAGAAATGGTAAAGTACATCATTATTTATTGATTAAGATGCCAAATTACAGTTGTTTGCTTGCATTCCTGAACAGAAAAATTAGTTTTAGTGGTTGAATATTATGTTTGAATAATTTCTGACTTTTCAGAGAAGTCCATTGTGCCGGCTCAAATTTGGGTATAAATACAGAAGTTTGTTATTGGCCTAATAAATAACAATATAATGTATAGTTTTAAACTAGTTTTTGACAGATTTCTTAAGTATTTGTGTTTTTTTGTTTTTATGGCAGGTAGTCTAATAAATTTGTTAAGAATTGTACACAGGTATTGCCAAATTAAACTGAAGACTTTGTAAGACCTTTTTTTTAAATAAATCTTTAGGTGAAATTTAGGGCCAACCTTGCAATGGAGATACATCAGTTTTACTATTTTCTTAACTGCTTATCCAATTCAGTGTTGCAAGAAAGCTGGAGATTATCTCAGCTCTTGCTGGGGGACAGGCAAGGTACACCCAGACAAGTCAAAGGTCACGCCACCATAGAGCGACAGACAATTCAAGCACGCAGTCACACCCATGGTCAATCTAGAATCACCAGTTAACCCAACAAGCAAAAACTGTCTTTGGACTACGGGTCCTCTGGCTTCCTCACAGAGAGGCACAGGACCCAAGACCTTCTTGCTTTGAGGCAACGGTGCTAACCACTGCACCACCACGATGCCTTGAAAATGAAAATATACTCTGTCTGGGTAAAGAAACCGATGTAAGTTCAAATTAAATAGTAAGGTATAATGACAGTATTTAGTTGAGTTTAAGAACATTATCCAAATTTGTTTGTTAATGAAAAGAAAACATTGCCCATTAGACCTTAATGGACCCCCACTGGGACTCAGCATCAGGGATTTCTGTAACATTACATGTTTTCCCTGGTGTGGGCTATAATTCTTAGACACATCTTATCAGCCTGCTGTTTCCATTAACTGTCTATGCACATATAAAAACATCCTGAGATGGTTAGTTGAACCATAAAGTTCCAGGCTGAACTATGTAATCACATCGCACAATCTAAATGTGTCAAGTTAAAATAGCAGCATTGTGTGGTGGAGATTCTTGCTGTAATGTGACAAAAAACATTTAACACCCATCCAAACTGAATATAAGAGCTTTAATTAGTGAATTTTTATTTATTTTAAGACCTTTTCAGAACCTGTAGACACTGTAAAAAAAAAGAGAGGACAGGAGGGCTCTCCTGATGGGCTGATGAACAACAACCCACTGCCAATCATGTACTCTCCTCTGCAGCTTTCAGCTGACAACAGTGGGAGCATTGTTAGACTGTGATTATGACTGAATTATTAATAAAACTGTAAAAACACAAACAAATAAGGGAGAAGTCAGTGTCTTTTGCAGCAAGTCAGCCCCCATAAAATAAAAAGATTACATTTATGCATGTTTTTTACAACGTTATCACCATGTTGACCTTCTACATAAAGATAAAACAGGACATGGCTAAAAAGCCCACTAATTACCTCCACATTACTGGCTTTTACTACAGTCAAGCCTCCTGCAGAGCCAAGTGTCTATCTGTGTTTAGTCCTGGTGAGTTTCAAACCCTCTCAGAGGTCATCGGGTCAGAAAAGCAGCATGAATAAAACCATCTGGCTGAAAAAGCTGCTGCTGCTCAGAGAATCACAAGGTGATTCTCAAGGCAAGGAGGGAGCCTGAGCATCCATGGGGAACAAAATGTATAGTTTAATTTTACCAGGACAGAAGGGAGGATACCTCAGGTTTGATGAGTAGGGGAAAAAGATTCAAAAGTCAAAAGCTGGTGTTTTTTCTTGGTAGCTAATGGTGTATGTCAGATTTAAATTTAAAACGTGCTTCCAAAACAGGGCCACACTGGTAAAAGCCTCAGGGAGAAAGCAGGAACATTAAGACTGCTTTGCAGCCCATATTTTAGCGTAATATGCCATATGGTGGGCTGTTTTTCCTCCTCCATTACACCCTGATGAATACTGAGATCACTGAAATACATTGGTTATCCGTGTTGTTGAAATGTTAGCCATTCATTGAATTTAAAATGGTTGCCCTTTTATTAATCATTATCATTTTATTTTTCCATTTCCTGCAGCAGCCAGATGCTGTACAGCTTGTCTACTTTGCCAGTGCAGGCAGTGTTACTGCTTACTGATTGAGCTACTGTGGACTGAACGATTAACACACATCACGGCTCTCCTGTTTAGCTTCAGGGCTGACTCAGCTGCAACGGTGTCCTAATCTACCAGTGGAGGGATCAAAGCAACAACATTCACTTCACCGCTGACCTGCTTTTTGTATAGAAAACACTACTCCAGCCTGGTGTTCTCATCACACCTTACAAAGTCAAGCATGAGAGGAAACATGAGCATGGAAGCCTGGCAGATACAAAAACTGCAGTGAAAGTTCATACGCTCGTCTAGCATACTGACAAAAAGCAAATCCTAATTTGTTTGAAAAGGTGAAATAATTGCGTTGAATCTAAACAGTAGCTCACATCATTCTCATTAAGAAAAAAAAAATCTTAAATGGTGGTTAACCCTGTAACTGATTTTTTATTTGTCATTTTAAATGTATTATGCAAAGCATTTACATCTAAATTCTTTCTCAAAAAGAGGGAATATGTTGGCCTTAAGAGAAAAAGAAAAGACATATGTGTCAGGTGTAGCTTGCAAGTTCTGATGCCCCCCCACACAGACCTGCTACACCCACCCTGAAGAGCTGCAAGGAATCAGAATCACTGAAATCATGAATCCGAAGCAAAAGTAATTTTTTAGTTAAACTGTTAAACAAACCAGTGTAGGATGTCTCCTGACTCCAAAGAAGCACAATCAAGACTGAGAACCACTAAAAAAGCTGACCATGACCCAGACCTGTAAAACACCACAGCAAAGATCCAACCTAATGGCTGTATTTATCCCCTGTGAATATGATGAATAGCAGTGTGTCTTGAATTAGTGCCCCTACTAGCTGCAGAAAGAATTTCAACATTTCAACATTTATTTATTCATTTGTTTATTTTTCAAGGCAAATTTAGCAGCAGAAACAAATTCGATTCAGATTTAGATTCTGGGTTAGAATGGAGGACTTTTGTTGTGGTGATGATCATGGTGTGTTACAGATTATGAAAAAAATGCTGATGGATCAAAGAGAAACTGAAAACAGTTTGAAAGGAAATGAACAGTTATCTCCAGGATTAAAGTTTTTCCAGGTTATCCATCTACCTTGACCTCCTCCTTATGTAGCTGTTATAACTCTAAAACATCACCTCGTTCTTTATAGAGTCTCCATAAAGCTCCATATTGGTTCTTTATCTGAGTGACAAACCAGAACTTAGATGTAAGTTTATACTATTAAATTAAATTAAATAATACAGTAAGACCCCAACAATCAGATGATCCCCTATGAGCAAGCACTTGGTGACAGTGGGAAGGAAAAAACTCCCTTTTAACAGGAAGAAACCTCCAGCAGAACCAGGCTCAGGGAGGGGCAGAAATCTGCTGTGACTGTTTGGGGGTGAGGGGAGGAAAACAGGACAAAAGACACACTGTGGAGGAGAGCCAGAGATTAATAATAACTCATGACTAAATGCAGAGTGGTGTATAAACACATAGAGAGTGAAAAGAGGTGAGAGAAGGAGAAACACCCAGTGCATCATGGGAAGCCCCCAGCAGCCTAGGCCTATTGCAGCGTAACTAAGGGAGGATTCAGGGTCCCCTGATCCAACACTAACTATAAGCTTTATCAAAAAGGAAAGTTTTAAGCCTAGAGAGAGGGTGTCTGTCTCCTGAATCCAAACTGCGAGCTGGTTCCACAGAAGAGGGGCATGAAAGCTGAAGGCTCTGCCTCCCATTCTACTTTTAAATATCCTAAGGACCACAAGTAATCCAGCAGTCTGAGAGCGAAGTGCTCTATTGGGGTGATATGGTACTATGAGGTCTTTAAGATAAGATGGGGTCTGATTATTCAAGACCTTGTATGTACTAATAAAGTAATAACAATAATAATAATACTATCAGCATCAATGATAATACTCTCTTTAATTCTATACTGTATATAATACTGAAAGCTGTAGCTGCTTCTTTAAAAGGCGTCTTGCAGTTGCAGGGAAACTTGAGAAAAAACCCCCCAAACAAACAGGTCTGAGATGCTGTGCAAGTTATGAGATGATATGGCAAGAACTACTTACAAACATATTGTTGAAGCCACAGTGCAGAATATTGTTTTTAAAAGTGATTGTATAGGACATATTTTAAGTATTTTCTACCAGTAATCTTGCCTCTGTCTTGAATGGACAAGTAGTGGCTCCTTGGTATGAAATAAACAGGCAGAATCAGAGGTGATGGTAATCAGATCAGTGCTGCTAAAGGAGGTCATATTACAGGGATATTGTTCTTGTTTCTTCTGGGCTCCTAACCTGACAGGAGAGCATGATTTAAGGAGCCTGAGGCCCAGCGTGACAAGGAGTTCATTCTATTTGTGTCCCGACTCGACACGTAGGAGAAATCCAGGCCTGCAGGCATCTGCACAGCAGCAAAGCCTTAACCAGCTAAATCTGTCTGCTTATTGGAAGATCCCTGCGCTCTTACTAAGACATCCTCCACTACCCACCTCCCCTCTTACCTGCATCTGTTAGCAAATGCTGCATACAGACAGCAAAAGCACTGTTTTTTGTTTTTGTTTTTTTTATCTTCCCTCCTTCCTCTACAAGTGGAGTAAAATGTGACAGGGTCAGCTGTGAGCAGCACCACTGGAGCTGATTTAGTGTCTTGCTCAAGAACACTTCTGAAGAATTAGACCTTAACATGGGTAATGCTCCAGTATAAAGCTGTGGCAGTTAGATACTCTCATGATCTATTCTGCATTTATTTTTTGGACTAAACATGTGGGCCTGCAGCAATGATGCCATATATGCAGAGTTATAAAACACGAATAAATTATTTCTCGTTAAAGAGTAATGGAATGTGGCTTCGATTTCTGTCACTCAACTAATCCAACCCTTCAGCATATGCTGAAAAAAAACAAACTTTCAACTCCAAATATCCAAGGCCTGCTGTTAATGTCTTCATGTCTTCTCCTTGATATGATGTATTACCCATAATAGATTTATCTATAGCTTATATTCATCTGCATCTCCTAAATGATTATTTGTGCACAAGTGAAAACCTGGTCTCATCACAATTTCCTCAACAATCACACCTGGATTAAGCCTAACATTAGCCAGATAACAACAAATCTTTAGGCTCCATCAAAGTGCCTGCAGTTAACTGATTAATTAATGTGCTCATTAATTTGCTTTATGCTTTAAGTGTGACCAAAATTTATGTTTGAAAAGCTGGAACCAATAAATGTTTCACATATTTTTATACAGATATAAACAATATAAAAAAAACTCACTGCACTAATGCCTTCACTTCTAATCTCACGTGTTTATTTTGATATTTAGTGATTTAAGTGCTGGCTCGTTTAACATAACTGTGCTGACAGATATATATAGGCACACAGAACAGAGAGTAGAAAACATGCTGACCAGAAGAAAGCAAAGAGCAGAAAACAGCAGCATTTGGCCGACAGCCAGTGTGAAATTCCTTCCTCTGGTTTGCATACGATACTTTTATCATCCCAAAGACAAACCCGGTCACAGTTTGACAACATTACAATCATCCACAGAGCGCTGACAGGATTACCACATCTACTGTTCTGCTCTGCCAGTTACGTCATGGCACTTTGTGATATTATGCGAGATCAAACTCTGTAGTAATACAAACAGAGGATATCAAATGTGTGTTTTGTAACTGTTGCCAAATGTGCACTTTGATGTGATGCAGAGCTTGTCTGGATGACAGCAGAGAGAGAGAGGAAAAAAGAAAAAAAACCATGATACTCAGGCAGCATTTTGTGCCGCCTTCTGGAATCTTAATTCTGTTCTAAGGAAAGGAGAGAAACTCTGAGGAGAGGTGGAGAGGGTGGAGAGACTGAGGGAGTCAAGCATAAGAAATCAGTAGGGGAGATAATGATGAAAAGGAAGAGAGCAAGGAAAAAAAACAAAAATGGACAGAACTATGAATCACATATCTGGGCAGTTAGTTATTATGGGTTTTCATGACAGTTAATACTGTTACTGTAATAGGTCTGTAATAACAGTAATACAGTAATAACAAGCACCGTTTCAAAGTCTTCATTCCATATTTAGTGATGACTCGAACAAAATTCAATCACAGATACAAATTTTGGTGACCGTTAAGTTACGTACAGGCGACGTACATCGAACGTGACTTTGAAACAAATGCAAACGAGAATATAACAGGGGGTAATGAAATGAACATAATATAAAATAAATATATTATACATATTATAATAAATATTTTTTTTAAAACTATAATCACTGTATGTGTGACGATGTTTGTACAAAGTTCTGTTCAGACTGGTCCACCCGTTAAAGAGGAGGTACAGACATTTAAATATACTATGATCATTACAATCAGATGTACAGCTGTACAAAAAGATACGATGAACTGTAAATTCATTTGGGCCTCAGCACTCAACATCTTCTACCTCTCTCCACCAGGTCATTTGAGTTGGTTAACCTTTGTTTGCTTTATTTTTTGCTTTTCTTACACAGCACACATCTACACACTACACACATTACTGATGAACTGATTTGAGTTTTTGTTCTTAAATAAAGAAGTGTTGGAGAAAACATATTTCTAGTCTTTCCAGGCCACAGTGTGAACTGAGGATAGACGATGAAAGGCCAGAGACATGGAAAAGAACAGAGGAGTCTAGTTCTGGTTACTCCATTCAGCCCCGAGGCCCTCTGGGTAATATAAGCAGTCTTGCACAAAGCAGATGCTACCCAGAGACACCCCTACACCCTCCCCAAAGCCCTCTGTCCTTAGTCACTGAGCCAAATCAGTGCCCATTTGTCCCCTCACCTCCCTTCTTTTCCTTCTTTTTGTACTTTTATTTTAGCCTCTTTGTGTTTTTTCACCCCTATTTTTCTTCTTCTCTGCACCCATCCTACTTTCTGAGGTAGGAAAAAATAAGAGAAGAAGACAGATCCATCTACTAGCCTCTTGTACTCTCTCTCCTTCCTCATTATAGTCTCTCTAGTTTTATCAACTTCTTCATTCTCTGAGCTTTTCCTCCTTCAAAAGATGGAAAAGGGGGCAGGAGTGAAATTTTGGATTATGAATAATCATTTGTGTTGAATGAGCAGGGTTGTCTGTGTAGGTTCTCAGTCATCCAGGACATGGTAGTCCTTAAGAGCTTGAAAGAAGGCAACTGGACGTCTTTAAGTTGTCAAAAGGCTTCTTCAGTTCTAAACCAAAAGGTGGAGA
>VUQS01021177.1:0-22979 GCA_015108495.1 Heterochromis multidens | reverse complement strand
TAACAAGATGTACCACCAGCAGATAGAAGAAGTGGCTGATATTGAGAAATCCTACCAATGGCTGGACAAAGCTGGACTGAAAGACAGCACAGAGGCACTAATCATGGCAGCACAGGAACAAGCTCTAAGCACAAGATCGATAGAGGCTGGAGTCTACCACACCAGGCAAGACCCCAGGTGCAGGCTGTGCAAAGATGCCTCTGAGACAATCCAGCACATAACAGCAGGATGCAAGATGCTAGCAGGCAGGGCATACATGGAACATCATAACCAAGTAAGTTGCATAGTATACAGGAACATCTGTGCCGAGTATGGCCTGGAAGTCCCAAGGTCAAAATGGTGGTGGACAAGCAGATGAAGAAGGAGCATGAGAAGCTTGAGAAATACCAAGGGCTGAGAGAGGCGCTAGAGAAGATGTGGAGGGTGAAGGCAACAGTGGTAACGTGGTAATCGGAGCACTCAGGGACATAAATATATAAACTCTATGCCATTTATAATGAATTTTGGTATACTACCTTCAGTGTGACTTATCCTCCTTAAATTCTGGAAATTCACAATGAACAGTTAAATCCTCCTCTTGAGTTCTGAGGCAACAACACAACCAACAGTGCATATTGTGTAAAGTGCAATTATATTATCACAATTACTTTAACACATAATGATTACCTTCAAATAAATATAACTGGAGCTGTGAGTTAAAATAGGCTACAGACACAGGAAAGAAATCTGTATTTGTTAAAAAAGAAAGAAAGGTTTTACTCTTACCTTACTCTTACTTTACAATTACCTTTTCTACAGTCAGTGACTTCAATAAATGAAAAGGTTCAAGTTTTCTGACTGATTACAAAAATATCACATGCTATGGTGAATCTATCCTAAATGTGTTGTATCATCTTAATCTGATACCACACAAATATACAGATATCTTGAGCCTGGTTATCATGAGAGCTTTAGCATCCTACATTTTGCAAGTAATATTTCTAGCAGTAAACTCATTCTAGCAATTACTTTCAATCTATCCAAAATTAATTGCACCGATCAACATGTTCCTCCATTAGCATGAAAACAAGCACTGCATTTTTAAATGCTCGTAACAATAAGGTGTTCATATTACTTGACTGTTCAAAATTATCCTCAAGTGCTTTTTACTGATTAAAAAATTATTAATAAAACCATATATTTTTGAGCTGTTTTAAACATTTTTGTTTTTGGTAGAAACCAAGGGGACTTAAAACTGGGTGATGAAAATGGGGCTAGGGATGTCAGGAAGATATAAGATGCTCACTAACATTGTGTTGTTCTTTGTGTTTTCACAGATTTGTAGATTTGTGAGAAAATTATTAAATTAGGACCATCTTATTATTTAAAAGATATTAACAAATCTGATAAACATTTGTTTTAATCCAAAATCTTATCTGAAGTGCTTCAAGTAAGACCATTTTGAATGTCTCAGGATTGGTCAGTATTTGGCACAGTGATAAAGCTGAAGACAAGTAAATGAGGATGGCATGTTATCCTTTTTTGAAAATTATTCTTAAAGGGTACCATGAATGTTTTTTGAAATGTTTTGAATGGTTTTGCTCTGCCTGTCAAACCTTCTTCTTAACTGTGCTGAAGTAAAGTGCTACCACAATCATAGCATTTCAGCACAGTGAATGCTTCAAAAATCCCAGTTTAATAACAACTTTGTAAACGTGTTGTTTGTCAGATAATTTCAGTGCTCGTGTCTTCAAATGTCCATTGGCTTCCTCACTGGAATATATGACTTTTCCAGAGACATCATCTGCTGAAAAGCTGTCTGTAATACTGACAGGCTCAGTATTGCAATATGAATAAGCAAACAGTTACAGAGGATGCTTTATACATACTGAGTTTTATTTCAAATCCAATTGATGCACATAGACACAAAGAGATGAGAGAAAGAGATGATTCAGTCTGGTGCTCACTGGGCCATTGTCACTGCCACAGTGGGGAATATTACTCCATAGTCAGGCTTAACATCTGACCAAATCTATCTCTGTCTGCAGTTCTTTTTTCTCCCTCTGTTTGTTTTTGCTTTGAAAATGTGTTTTTGAGGACAAGCCTCATATTACAAACATATTATTGCATGGAAATATCAGCCCTTAATTTTTGTGTATTGATATATTTTAAATTGCCAGTTTGACAAAGGAGGAATCCAACCTAAAACAACCCAGCACAGAGCAAAATAATTCAATATGGACTAAAGCTTTTGCACATTTCTTTTTTTAAATATGATACAGGGTTTGTCAAGTCCAAAGTCATACATCAACTAAATATAATGAAACAGTTTTATCAATGAACTATGGTTAAATAATGACCCAATAAGAAATCCAAATTCAACAAGTCTACCTCAGTGGTATAATTGTTACTCAGAAAGAAGCTAATATTGTCAGGGTGTGTGCTGTGCCTCTCACAGTGGTAGCTGGGGCAGGCTCCAGCCTCCACCCTGAACTGGATAGGCAGTTAAAAGAATGAATCGATGGAGATGGAAAAAAGAATGGCCAAGGTCAGATTGACCTCTCCCAAGTGAAAAAAAAAAGTGTTCTTTTTTAAATCAACATGGCTATATGTTATTTTATATATGCTTTAAGACATCCATCCATATCCTGACCACATTTCGGACAGACTACCTTACACACTCACTCAATAGTGTAGTTAAAAGTGATTCGCAGATTGACAAGCCATAACAAAACCGAACAATAAAAAAAAATAAAAGCAACATAACTTAAAAAGACAAAACAAAGTAAAATGTAATAAAATACAAAACACAAGTACACTAACAGTGTGTGAATTAATACAATAAGAGCAATGAATAACATTAATAAAATACAGTAAAGCTGGATAAAATAAATTGAGACTTTATATGTTTAAATGTGATCTGTGCACTCTCAGTTCAGCTCAGTGTGGGAGTGTCTTCTCTGCTCTGTTTCACCTTTTGTGTGTGTGTCTTCTCTGCTCCCCACAAAGTGAAGTGAAGGAGAGACAGATGATAGTGTTGCTTGAGCTGACTACAACTCATTACATTTACTGTAAGTGCAATAAAAGCTTCTTAACAAGTGGTCACCAAGGAGTTGTTCAATGTGTTTCAGGCACTATAGATTTTTTTTTTGATGACTTTTTCTCTGTTCTGACCAACAGAACAAGCACTGGGTTTTCCTCTCCCGCTTTAATGAAACACGACATGTCTCACACCATCTACCAAGAAAACTTGTGCTTGAGTGTATAGATGCAAAGGGAAAGTGAGCTGCAGCTGATGGGTGAGGCAGGGACCGAATTGCATATTTATGCATAATAATCTGTATGGGGTTGCATCTAAGCAATTCTAAGGTATCTTTATGAAATTTTTTCAAAATATGATATTTGTTGATCAGCATAGATGCATTTAAGGGTTTTTAGTTGAGCAGGTGACAATATGATAAACAGTAAAACTATTGCTGTTCAGTAGTAGATTATAGTTGTGTGTTTCAATTAGGGAAAACATGTAATACAGATGGCCACATTACAGTTATTTGCTTTGCAGAGCTTTAGAAATGCTTTACAAAAATTATTGGTGTGTTATGTAGACTTGGTTTGATGATTAAATTTAGGTTAAAGTACCACATCATTGTCTGTGGTCCATTTTGGACAGATTATGTATAAAACCCTTGCCATTAACAAGAGTTTTATTTACTTCTGAAACACTGGATAGTGAATTCACCTTCACATCCTGATTTTAAATGTTACGCTAAACACCTATGGAAATTCACCCCAAACACTGAACCAACCCGATTGAATATATGAACACAGTTTTTCGTGTAAAGCCTTAAACTTGTGTTATCCAAGGACTGCTGATGTGATACTTTTAAAACTGCACAGGTTGCAGTGTTTTAGTGAGTGGGAGTTCAAACAGCACAAAAGCACACAGAAGACAGGCACTCTGGATGAGATAATGACCCTGCCCTGGATCCATAAACAGCTCAAATTTATTAGCAAGAATCCAGATTGGGCTGTCAGTTTAGTCGTGAATAAACCAAATATGTGACCAAGAGAAAATATGAATGAAACTTGATAAATATAAAGTGAATATAATATATAGTCGATGTCATATTAAAGTCAACTGTTCTCATTTTGCTTGGAACTTGCCTGCAACTTTCATAGACCCCTAGGGACTAAACAAAAAGACAGTGTGTGATGAACATGCTCAAACGGGCCACTTCTCTGTGACATAAAGGCAGCTCTTGAGTCTTTCTGAGTCATTTCCAGAAGCTGTAAGCTTTTCTTCTCTGTTTGCCCCTCTGGAGACGTTTTAAAATGATCGATTTTTACATTATTTTAATCCAGTTGACTGACGTGTTATTGGAAAGAGGAGTGATGGATATGGATGTGCAAGACTGGGCATTGATCACTGGGAGAAGGAAGGTCGGGTCGTTTCCCCGAGGATCTCCCTGACACGCACATTCTTCCACACTGTTGGAGGGTGTTTACGCACGAGCGCAAGCACGAGTTAATTCGACGCGGTGCTGCTTTACCGAGAAGTTTATTTCCTATGAGAAAATCCGTTGCCGCTGCATCTCACTGTAACAGATGAAATTACCTGGTAGCTTTGGCACTGCATGCGTAAAACAACCGGTTCTGTGTTATATCCTCCTGATGACCCAAGTCTCATCAGAAGATCTGATGCTAAGAAAACTGATTTTCCTCCCTATAATAAGTGAGGTCCACTTGTAAAGCAAGTCTCTGTAAGGCTGTGTGCAGTTTGCAGCAACTCGAGGATTAGGTGTGATGCTCATACGAGATCGCTCAGGATCAGCGCATGCAAGACAGAGCGAGAAAGCGTACAGAGGTAAGCGCGTACTCGAGCTGTAAGCTGTTTTTTTTTTTCCTGGAACGCGCACAGACAGACAGCGCTGCTGGTGAGACGGCAGACTGAGGAAGGCAGGAGAGAAGAAGGACGCACAGCACAAACGCATAGAGACAAAGTTCTCCTGCATCGAGTTCAAGTATGGTGCCAACAAATATGTGCGTTACAATTTCATGAAAGTTCTGCATCTTATCGGGCAAGTGGAGACACATCCCACAGGAGCACACATGGATTTATGTGAGGCATCAGCGCGTTAGTGCCGTGGAACCAAAGAGATATCCAGTCATGATTTGGGTTGCGTTTCTGCCATTTTTTATTTCGTGCGCATTCGGGAACAGGACCGTGGAGCAGGTGCCGTTCTTTCACGGCCATGTATTTGAGAACTCGTCCCCGGGCTGCCGGGTCAACGGACTGAGCGTCCCATTAAAGCGACTTAACTCGCAAAGGCTGTGCGGTGCCGGGGAACCCGGCTCAGCGGCAGCGCACCTTAAACTCCTGGGAGAGGGCAGCGAGAATTTCCGTGTCTTTGCGCACCACAAACGGGGACATATTTTACTGAAGACTTCCAGGGTTTTGGACAGAGAAGAGCGTGCAGAATATGCGCTGGGTCTGGGTTTGTGTTGTGGTCAATGCGCGGGACTCTCTCGGGAAGAGGAAGATGCGTATCCACTAGTGGCTGAGGTGGCGTCCATCAAGGTGGACGTTCTGGACACCAACGACCACAAGCCCACTTTCCCCGGAATCGATGTGAAACTAAGCCTGGATGATGCAACTGCGCTCCGCACGGCGATCTACACGGTCACCGCACGGGACGATGACAGCGGCAAGAACGCCGAGCTCATCTACTTTGCTCTGCCCAAAAACGGGAGTTTCTATGTGGTGCCCAAAACCGGTGACATCCTCCTTGTTGACTCCATCCTCGGCCTGGATGAACCTATTAAATTTGAAGTGTTTGCCCGGGACCGGGGGTGGCCACCCCGCACAAGCCAGGGCATAGCAGTGGAGATAAATCCACGGCAATGGCCCTTGGCGCCCTCACTGAATCCCCAACCGGGGAAAGGGAAACCGAAATCACAAATGAAAGTACCAGTGCGAAAGTCCAGGTCAGTACTGGAATCAGACAGCCCTGTTTTAATCAACGTGTCCGAGGATGCAGGGATCGGTTCAGTGGTAATGAACCTGAACCCGGTGAGGTTTCAGTCGGCCACGTTTGAGCTGGTGGAGCCCGACGTGGAGAGCTCGCCGGTCAGCGTGAGCCGGGACACCGGGGACATAGTCATAACACGGAAACTGGACCGAGAGACCGAGCCTCTAGTGGAGATCACCGTCAGAGTGCAGGATAAAAAAGGTGAACAAAAAGTGCACGTGTGTGAGTGAGCAGCCCGGTCTGTGACTGTGTGGCAGTGAGAGAAGGAGAGAGAGAATGAGGCTGCAATTGGACAGGACGGTTTGTGTGCGTTCCCTGTGCTGTATAAGTAGTACAAAAATCCTAATTTGTACTGAATCTTACGAGTAACATATTCTCTGTTCTATTTTAATTCATAATCTTGTCTTTTGGTCGAATTTGTCACTTCATATTGCATGCGTAAATACGCACGGAGATGGAGTGTGCCTTTACACAGATGCTTTTGTAAGTTCATGTCCGAAGGAAACTCTCCGACGCAAACTGCTGGGTATAAAAGTTTTTTTGTTTCTTAAAATATTTGGAAAATTACAAACTAGGGTCAGGATGTTTATCATCCGGAGACAGGAGTCCTGGAAGTTGGTGGAAGGTCATGTCCTTAATTTCTTTGAGGTGTGAGGAAAGCCAAACGAATTAATGAAAACTTCACACAAAAACTATTGTACTCTACTGTACTGTAGTCAGTGAGCTCGGACAGGTTTCTTGCCTTTTGTTGTAGTAAATGCTTAACCTTGCAACCTCAGTGTTTAGATGCAGTGAATGGATGTGAAGCCACCTGAAAATGCTAAGGTCGAATGCTGCAGAGACTGAAATCAGAACAGTTCAAGGTTGCTCTAGGGAATCTGACTGTAAGCAGTGTCAAAGTGTCCTGTGTTTACAATCGAGGTTAAAGTGGATGACATTCATCAGTGTTGATGATGATTCATGTGCTTAGATAAATCAGGGCTGCATGAATGTGTCTGGTGCCGCTGCCAGCAGCGACAGATGCTAGGATGTCAGGGGAGAAGCAAGTCGCGTAACGGCCATTGTACCAACAGGTTAATTATCACCTGCGGATAAAACAGAGCTGATAGACTGATAGTTAACAAGCAGCCAGATTCACATTAATAAATGCATATGTAAAGGGATGAAACACACAACTGAATATAACAATCAGCGCTGAGGACCAGAATACAGAGTGAAAAACATTATCACATATATATATATTTTTGTCTGATATCGAGTCTGATATCGAGTTTGCACATCTCTCTGTGTATTTGTCTTTCTGTCTGCCTTCATACGTTTACTGGAAACACATTTGTTCCATTAAGACCAGTTAACAGCATTTGACTGGAGAAGAGACCCAATCAATGTGACCTATTGGTGTTGGTAATGTGAGCTATCCTGATGCAGAAAATAAGCTGAGCCTGCTCCTGGCACACAGGGCTAATTTACACTGCCAGTAACTATGTACACTGTTGGCTATTTGTCATAACAATTTCCTTTTGAAAACATCAAAACAGACAAAGAACTCTATGATTTTAGTGCTAAATTACAGACTTACAACTACACACGTGTGTGCGTGCATGTGTTTTATTGTATCAAGCATGCATATTGCTGTCATGTGTGCATTAGATACAATTAGCCTCCATGTTTTAATTCCATTGTCTAATTAATGCATATCTATATGCATGAGCTGTGCATATACCTCAGAGAGGTAGTACAACCGACCAGCCTTTATCCCTAAGCATGAAATGCAGCTGCTACTTGGGAAGATAGTCACACAGTCATTGTTAAAATACAGATCAAGCTTTTTTCCAACCATATTAAGGCAGACAACAAGTTGCAACCAAATGTTAATTATAAAAAAAAATTTAAAAAAAGCTGTGTTTTGTCCTGCTGGAGCTGGATCTACCCCCATCAGCCACAACATTAAAACTACTTGCCTAATATTGTGCAGGTCTTGTTCATCTTGCCAAAACACCTGTGACCCTTTTGTGACAGTAGCTTGGTTTTGCTATGGTTTTCCTGTGGTGTCTGGCACTGGGAAGTTGGCATCTGATCCTTAGTGTCCCATCAATTACAGGGTGAGGCCTTGATGGATTGCGCTGGTGAATATCATACTGGCTGACTGGGGAGATACCTTGAGTCATTTGTTGGATTCCTTGAGCTGGTCTTGAGCAGATTTTGTAGTTGGATGGGGCAAATTGTCCTATGGGAGAGGCTGTTGCTGTTGGGGAGTGCCATTGCTGAGACAGGGTGAGAGGGTTTGGGCAAACAGCAGTGTTTATGTGCAAGAAACCAAAAGTTTCACTGCACAGTATTTTATTGCAACGAGATGATAAGTGTTACTCACTTCATCTGTCAGTGGTTGTGGCTGGCTGGTGTATGTGCACAGATGCACAGGGACCATCTACAAATTGCAGCAACAAGATACTGCAAACGTCATAGAGTAGTGTTACCAAATCTCTTCACAAAGGAATAGTTATACTACAACACTTTATTCGATAACTAAACATGTTAACAGTATAGTGCCAGCAAATTTAGTTTAACCACTAGGGGTCTTCACTGGTCCTTGACATGAATTTGGTCCTAAGACTTAAGAAACAAAACAAAAACTTTAAGACTCTTAAAGGCATTTTAAAATTGTCATCAATAAAAATCCCCCCAAATAATCCAAAAAGCCATTTTCCTGACAAAGTGATATACTATAACCAACAAGAGACCACTGATGTGTGAAGTGTATGACAATATAGTCTGTAAGAGTAGAATTTTGCTAAAGTGGAATATTATTTTGTGGTATCTCTTTAACATGTTGCATTTTATACAATCCTTGCACACTTGTCCCACAGCCAGATGTACAAAGAAAACAGTGGTATAAGTCCAACACAGAAGATGCCAAGTTTTCTTAAAAAATTGTTCGTATGATGTCTTTTTCATGCTGTGGCATCAAATAGCCACTGTTTATTTAACATTTTGCATATGAGTTCTTGTCTGGAAAGTCTTTTTATCTTGAGTAGCAGGTCGATTGCACTCCATGCTTCAGGGAGAAAAGATTTTTGTGCTGGCTCTGTTTTTTACATAAATCTATACACAATCTCAGCTGTTTTGTGACTTGTGGTAACATATAAATTAAAAATTTGTGAATTAACTCTTCAGAATGTGGTAATCAATTAATCAAAATGAAAATGTTTTTTTTTAAAAAAAGCATTTAATGCTGTAAATGGAGTAAAACTTACAAGCTATTTTCACTGGCTGATGAAATGTGTTTGTAGCTGATGTTTTTTTCCTGCAGTCTGTCAAAAGTTAAACTAGTTTAATCTTTTCTGACAGGCATCCAGAGGACGTTATTTTTATTTTTTCCCCCACAAATTAGCAGGAATCAAAGACAGACATATACAGAAGACAGATTAAAAAAAAAACAAAAAAAACCACTCTTGTCAAGAGTGAATTGGTGGAGGTAGAATGAAAAAAAGCAATGTTTTATTTTCATTTTTATTTAAAAGATGTAAATACTGTGTATGAGACGCAGCGACAGAAGTGTCAGCTCTATTTTTATGACATGAAAAGTTTATTGTATGGAAAACACTTTTTAATGTGTGGAGCAGCCAGAAACAAAAAGGATAAGTTACATATTAAGTGTAAAATGACTTTGTGTATTTGAAGATTAATGGACATCACATGTTGATCTTATGTGACCAAATCCCCTTCTGCTAGTTTGGGTGATTGATTCCTGAATGTCCTTTGGGTGCAACTACATTTGAATTTGGTTTTGCTCTAACAGAATGTATGTTAAAACAAATTTTTAAGAAGAAGATAAGCGTGCATGTTGCCTAAATGGATGGGTTTTTAAAAAGCCTAAAAGCTTTTATAAGTTTGATTGGAGAGAAAGAAGAGAGGGGGCTTGAAATACATTACCGTGATCTAACCGTTTACTGCTTCATGCTAAAAGACAGCAAGTTTTCATCTCTGGGTTTAGCAGTGGGGGACGAGGCTGGATCACCTCAGAGTCTCAAGCGTGAGGAACGCATCATCAGTTCGGTTGTTGGTGGCTCGGTTGAAGTCTTTTAATCCGTTTGGAGTGGAGAGTCCTGCTGGAGCCACGACCTCCCTCCATCTGCTCGCATTATCCCTGTAATCCCATCTCATTCTCTGTCTGTCTCTCTGTCGTGCTCTTCTCTCCCGCTCTCTGTGTCTCTTTGCTCTCTTACTTTCTCGTTCTTATTTTCACTCTCACTCCAGGGATTTAGGTTTGAGTGGAGGCTCAGTTTAAGACTGTGAGGGAGAAAGCTTCTGACATGATTCTTCGAGGGACAGACTTTTTTTTTTCTTCGGGGGGGGGTGTTGTGTCAGGATCTGAGATAGCATTTGTGGTCCGCTTCACAAGTGCTGCTGAGCTTTGGCAGTGTTGAGTGTGTGACTGCTTGTATTACTCATGTTGTGTGTGTGTAAGCAAACAAATCAGTTCACACAATCACATTGTGAGATTTGTTTTTCTTTTGTGTTGGATGTTCATGGATCAGGCATGGTTAAGATTAGGGTAAATCTCCAGGGAATGAACAAAAGTCAGTGCCATGTCCTCCTATGTGACAAAAGTAAGCTTCACAAAGGTTTTTCCTTTCTATTGTTTTTACTGGTTTCCTTTCCATGCACAGCTGCTTTTCATTTCAAACAAGATAATACCACTTCCTGCTTTTATTTTCCCAACATAAACCGTGTGTGGGTTTGAGTTTGATATCCCTAGCCCCTCATTTTCACAAGTCGTTTAATACTGTGCCAACCCCTATAAGAGCACCAAGTGAGTAGCCCATTAATTTTCCCCAAAGGTTCTTCCTTCTTCTCTAAAACAGCCAATATGAGACTGTTCTTTGACTGCAGTGACTCCTGTTGGCACAATGATTAATGAAATTTGATTAATTAGTCAAATGATTTATTTGGTTAGTCACACAGAAGTTCTTTTTCTGTACTCATAGCTTCTCTGTTTGAAAAAAACTGACACTGTATATTAACACATCTGATTCTCTTCTCCTAGCTAAATTAAGCTACAATATCCTCCATACTTTAACTAGCTTAAGTAACAGTATTAACAGTATTAACAGTATTAACTGTAATGATTATTCAGCTAGAGTTGGTCAATATGCTAAAAATTTCAAACCGGCCAACACTTTGCTACCCATAAATATATTAGCAGTCACTGGCAACATATACATCCATCCAAATTAAGAAAAACAAAAAAAAACATGAATGATGTTCTCAGCCAATGACCATAAGCCCACATATTTGTCTAATGATTGTTATTTTTTTGTTTTTTGACTAAGGCATCAAAAATTTATGTTTTTGGGTAGTATTGAAAAACACTATACAGTTAGGTCCATAGCTTTGTAATTGTTTTGTATTGTATATCTCTTTTATCTGCTTAATTTGTCATGAAATAACAAGTGAACAGGCTCCACCTGGCCATGAAACTGCTTGTCAGTCAGTTGTCCAGTTATTTTTGAGTCTAAAAATGGCTGTAATTCCTAAACTGTTTATGCAATACTTTGTTAAAACCGTTGAATTAAAACTGAAAGTCTGAAGTTCAATCACATCTTGATTGTTTGATTTAAAATCCACTGCAGTGGTGTACAGAGGCAAAACTACAAAAATGGTGTCATTGTCCAAGTATGATATCTGTATTTATGGATCTAACTGTACCACTTTTGTCTTAATTTATCAGTCGGTGAAATTGTGGCATCTGGGATATTCTGTATTACCATATGAGCTGTTGACAATTAAAATAAACAAACAAAAGACAAAAATGGACAAGGAGTTGCACAGACCCACTGAATATTAAAGGAAATACTTTCTTTTTGTACTACTATTAAAAGATCTTGTTACTTAGAGTTTTAAAGTATGTGGAACTAAGTAAATTCTACTCGTTTCCAATTTAAACCCAGAAATCCTTCAGTTTGTTTGAAATTGCTAGTGTTTATACAAAGCTGTTTGATAGTTGCTTAACTTCAGTTACATCCATGTGTTACACATAATTTATCTAAATAAATAACTAAATAAATGTAATGTTTTTTTATATAATACAGTAGAATAAAAGCTTTTTTCAAAAAGCAATTTGCACCATTAAATTACTTATCTCATCTGTGTAAGTAGTGGCTTATGGATGTGTAAAGAGGAAAAAAAACAAACATTTATTACCATCTTGAACATTTTCAGTTCTCTGGAAGTTGGAGTTCTTGGTAGAAATATTACAGAGGTGGAAAATGAATACCAGGAAACCAAACAGTTTAAACCAACGTTGTTCATCCAGCTTTCATTTCTGAGTACCGAGAACTAGCTCTGTTTTGTCTCTGAACTGTTTTCTAGGGAATTTTGATTTCAGTCTGTGTCTGTGCTTTTGTGTGTGCATCTGTGTGTGCATGCATAGGATTTTGGTTAATGAAGAGAAACAGCTGGCTTTAATCAAGAGAACTCCAGATTTCTGCCACTCTCCACTAAGCCAAAGACACACAGATAAACATAAATGCAGATATATGAGCAAAAAGTGTGTCAACACAAAGGCTAAAATAAACTGCATTTTTAGGCTGTTTGGTCATGAAAATACATGTGAAACGCTTTGCACCCAGTCTACTTAACATCTCAAAAACACACATTGATGCACACACACACACACACACACACACACATATACTGTATATTCCCCACAATATCCAACATTGTGATTATTGTGCATTCTGGGTTGCCAGAATAACATTCCAGACAGATGGCAGTGAGGGAAGCCTGTTAGCTGCATATGTTACTCATCTTTTGTTTATTGAGATGAAACAGTCTGCATCCATTTGTTCCTTCAAAGAGCATAAATAGCACACACTTGGTCTTCTATGCACACATGTGTATGCGTGGACCATAAGTATGCATGCATGGTTAGCCATATTAGCCCACACAAACCCAGCGAAGACACCGATTTTTTGCTTATTTCATTGCATTTAGTTTTCTGACATACAATTAAAAATTTTTTTTTTTTTAAAAAACAGCAATGCACACATTCAAGTTCAAGTTATCATCCACAGACACTGTGGTTTCATCAAGGAGTTGCACCACAGCTAAACAGCATCACAGAGCAGACTTTGACCAACTTTAACTGCTTGGCTTCTTTATCCACTTACTCTCTTCAGCACCGAGTAACTCTTGTTTTTGTATCTATAATGTAAATGGTTCATTAAGAAACATCAAGATGTAAAAGTCTGCACTATGCCATCACTGCAATTATTTAGCTTCCAGGGGCATTTACGATTGTTCTTCTTATTTGCTGCAACAGAGGGTCTTTTTTTCTGTAACCTTGATGGCTGGTGCAGAGAGAAACACACAGTCAATTTAAGTGGAGGTCTTTCACCACCACCACCATAGTTTGCCAACTGCACTTTGTAGAAATCTCAGTTCTCAGCTTCAGATTCTGTCAAATGTGCTATGGAAGTAATAGTTTACACTAGCACAATTCTCTGGTTGAATAATTGATATATGGTGTATTAGCAGAGAAGAGAAAAGGAATACTCAGTACCATGAGATAAGATAAGCAATGGCTCATTAAAACTATTTGTAGTCTCTTGAAATATGAGTGTTTAAAAAAATTAAATGCAGTGATTTGAATTTAAAACAAGGAAAAAAAAAGGGGGGGGGGGGAATGACGTTAAAACAAACTGTATCAAACATTTTCAATTATTTAACATTTCCAGAGTTGTGGAAAAGGCTCTGTAACAGGGTAAAAGTCAAAGTTGAAGACACTGAACAAAACAAAGTAAATATTTTGCACCTGAGGTTCAAGCACTGAACAAAGTTGAAACTGTAGATTTAATTACCAGTGCTGTGCATGAATGCGCTCATGTTTTCAGTAAACAGTGAAAAGAGTTTGCTTGCAACTAAAGAATGTAGTGTGGGCATTGAACTACACATAGTTCACCCTAATACAGCTTTAAGCATGGCCAGTTCTAAGGACAAATCAGAAAATCCAGCTACCAGAATTATGAATAAAGCCTGTCCATATAAACATGTCAAAGAGTTGTAGGAAATGGAGGAAATGGTATGTATAAAAAACAAAAATCTCACAGTGTTATGCAAATAGTTCCCTGCAAAAACAAGTCATCTGTCATTTCAGTTTGTTTGACAAACAAACTGAAATGACAGACTGCATTAAATCATCTGGATCGTCCCAGGAAATATCTGCTGGTGATGATGTTAACAAGAAATCATTTCCAAAGGGTAAGACCTTTAACCAACAGCCACAACGTTCCTCTGAAATTAATGTACACTTGTAAACTGATCTGCTTTAGGTTGTCCTACATCATGGCACATTGTTTGAGTGGTAAAAGATAGGCTACTCATATAGTTTTGTCTTGGGTTTTACAAGTAATCTCTCTGATGCTGTTGTAGTATGCAGTAATTCACTTACACTGGGAAGCAGCAGTGTTTGGGGGCTGTGTGGATAGGAGAACATTCTGCTGAAAAAGAATAGATCAGAACAGCTCATTGAAAAACGATACCAAATGAATGTGATGTAGTTCACTTTTGAGATTGTGAACTTGGTTCAGAATTCTAAATTGTGAATTATAAATGTGAACTAGTTAATTTTAATATGTGTGACCTGAACTGTGAAGTAGCTCTTGTGAAGCTTAAACCTGCATAGCGCTGCTTATTACACAGACTTGACATCCTTTGTGGTATTGTTTCTCATTACATCTCAAGTCTTGTTATACTGTAATTTACTGTCCTCGCTCCCTCTGTCTGGCTTTACAGAAGATAAACATGACAGATGTGATTTTCTTTTAAATAGACTTTTCACTCCTTCCACCATCTGCCATTGCCAGAATCTCTCAAAGCTTTAGCATCATTTGTTCAGGAAGAGCAGCAGCTTCTTCCTGTTTTGTGACACAGACCAGCTCGATTTGCTTCCAAATCTGATTGCACTGCAGACGCTAAAAGAGGATGCCAAGATGCCTCTGAGTTTAGCTGGTTTGTTAAAGGAAGCTTTAGTAAAGTTAATGTGGTAATGATAATGTGTCATACTCATGTAATTTCAACCAAAAAGTTAGAGCTAAATTTCAATACAGATGCATTTAACTTTCAGTTCTATTCAATTCAATTTTATTTATATAGTCCTGGTTCACAAATTTTGTAAGGTAAAGACCCTTCAATATTAGAAAGAAACCCCAATAATCACATGACCCACTATGAGCAAGCATTTGGCAGCAGTGGGAAGGAAAAACTCCCTTTTAACAGGAAGGAACCTCCAGCAGAACCAGGCTCAGGGAGGGGTAGCCATCTGCCGCTGGGGGTGAGGGGAAAGAGAAGAGAGTAGAGAGAGGCAGTCCCAGTTGGTACTCTTGCTGCAGCGTTCTAGATCAATTGACAGGTTTTCAAGGAGCTTTTTTATAACAATGAATTACAATAGTCCAGCCTAGAAGTAATAAATGCATGAACTAACTTTTCAGCATCACTTTGAGACAGGATGTTTCTAATTTTAGCGATATTGAGCAAATGAATGAATACAGTCCTATATATATCCTGATCAAAAATGATTCCTAGATTCCTCACAGTGTTACTGGAGGCCAAGGTAATGCCCTCCAGAATAAGTATCTGGTTAGACACCATGTTTCTAAGGTTTGTACTCAAATTCAGCCCTGACTTGCAATCCATTAATGCTGGCCCTCAGTTTCATTGACATTAAATAATGAAACATGTTTAATCCTTTACCTTTCAAAAGAAAACTTCTTCAAATTACTGTTTTTTGTTGTTTTTGTTTTGTTTTTTTGTGGATGTTCTACACTGTAACCAAGAAAAAGAGAGTTTCTTAATGACAGAGGAATGTAGAGGAAATGTGCTGAATAACCCATTAATAATATGTCCTTCACATCCCTTGGCTTATGCTGCTTGTACTAAATTTTCAAAAACTGTATTTACTTTCTTTATTTAATCCACATAAACTGCACTGGTGGTGGAATAAGCATACTGTAGCTGTTATAGTATCTAGTTCAGGGCCTCGTTAATGTTATTGTAATCATGCTCTGGGGAACCTAAATGCCCATATGTAAATTTCTTAAGTGTGCCTGTAGTGCAGGAGACCACTGAAGTCAAAATTGTTTACATTTTAGGGGCTAAGAATCTCTGTATAAATCTGCTACTCTCTATTTTAGCTTGTCAGTCACAGTGCTACTCTTTGAGGAAGTATTGCATATATTTTATCATAAATTGTCGCCTCAGCTGAAGGCAAATGTCACAGATATCTTTACATGAAACTTCACTATATTACCTGCCTCTGCTCTATATTGGTGTCAAAGAACTAATTCCACTTATCTATTTTCATTTATTCCTTTCACATTTTATGCACAGAACATCCACATTTTGAGTTCTGTTCATTGTACAGAACAGTTTAAAGAATACTCTTTTTTTATCACTTAGTGAACTAAGCTGTTATTGCATCAAGAGAAGGTTACTGTGCAAGTGTTTGTCACTGCAGTCTGATTGTTTGAGGATCAGGTAGTCAAGATCCACTGGGCTCTAGTGGAAAACAATATAAAGACAACAGGTGAATTGGTTATCTGGTGGCTCCACTATAGAGTGGTGTAATAATGATCAAGGACAAGGCCTGGCTAGTAAAGAAATACAATGTTATTTCCATAACCGAAGCCCTGGAGACTGCAGCATAAAAGCTTACAGCTGGCAGCTAGACCGAGGTGATGTACCTGAGAAGCAGAAGCCTAAGGGATAAATGGCCTGTTCTAAGAGTGCAGGTCTGGCTTTAAAAATTTAAAAGGATATATTACCTGAGAGCTGGGTTGTTCAAATTGAGTAAGAGATGCAGCAGACGATAGCTTTAACACAGCAGCACAGGGACTTAATCATATTGTAAAAACTAATTTTTAATTCTAATAAATCTAGAAAGGTTGTGATAGTCATCTAAAATATGCATGTATAATTTTTGCCACATTTCTTTGCATAGTCACTTGCAAGTCATTAATAAAGTTGTTATATGTTACATGTGTTAGTTTGTTTGTTTTGACCTCTTTGGACCACTACTTTTTCATGGTCGCCTGTCACTGCTAATGAATGAATACTTTGACATTTTAGGAAATTAGCTTATTTGCTTTCTTGCTGAGTTAATGAGAGGATCTTTATCACTCTCATGTCAGCCTAATAAAGATAGAGCTATGCATCCAGTAGACAATTTGCTCAGCTAAACATTGGGAGTGGAAATGTGTGGAAATAGCTTTCCGTGGGTCTGTGTGAATATATCAAAATCAACCCAACTAGTACCTACAGTATTAAACCTACAGTATATAAGTACCTATAACGTTTTTTTTAAAGAGGTGACATCTTTTTTCTTTTAAACTGTTCAAAAATTGATGTGCACATGGGCTAGCCAGCTGCTTCTCCTTCTTTCCAGTGTTCCAAGCAAAATTATACTGACTGTAGCTTCATATTTAGTGGGGAAGTTGTATTGATGTTCCTATCTAACTCTCCGGTAGGTAAACTAATTTCCTAGTCCTAGCTATCTATCTATCTATCTATCTATCTATCTATCTATCTATCTGCCCGTCTGTCTACCCATCTCACCCTTCTGTCTGTCTGTTTGATGACAGTTATGCAAATTCCTGATATTATGACTTGCTATATTATGATTTCTAATTCATTTTCGTGGGAGGACAGACATAGCTGGAAAGAAATACCTGTGTTGCTGGTTCCCAGTTTTAATTTGCTAGTCCATTTGCATAGTTCCATTTTCCCAAAAAAATCATCATGAATTATTCATTGTAGTTAGCAGCAACAATTTGTGCCAAGATCAACCCCAATTACTGAGTAATAAATTTGATATTTGGCATAGCACTTACCTTTTTAATGGAATTTCAACTGTTTGACAATGTCACCCTCTGCTCCTTTTTATGCCAGGCTTCTTCTTGTGAGTTACAATCCACCATTTATGTATTTTAATGCGAGTAATATCAGCTGTCTTATCATTTAATAATCAACATATTTCAGTGTTCCTGCAGAGTTTAAATTGCAGCGTTTGATTTAACGTAATCATCATATGTGGTGTGGCTGTTAAATAAAGAGCCTAGACTTATTTAAGTTGAACCAGTTTAAGCTGCATTATTCAACAGCCACTTTAATGATGTGAATGATATAAAGTGTGAGTCAGTTAGCCTAAGTGTTGTGCCATCAGTGTAAATACCAAACTCATATTATGATGTAGCTTTTTGTCTCTTTAGTTTTACATCTTTCCTCATGTTATTCTCAATCACATCATTTCTCATTTAAAGGTGTTTTTAGTTATATCTCCATTTAAATGTCTAAGCATTATTTTAAAAAAACACCTCTGCTGCGTTGTGGCTCTGTAGATGAAACTTAACTTTTGTTATTTCTGTGTAAGCAGACAGTACATGCTCTGCCTTCATAGCTTAACATGGAGTGCAGAAGATAGCAGGTTGGTGTTTTTGGATATGGCTCAACTACTAAAAGCAACAGTAAAATGGGCATTTGGTAAGAACTAATCTAGTCAGGCTTTATTTGTTTGTTTACAGAGTGGGTGCCTATATAATACTTCAGTGGGGTGAGAAAATGGAAGATTAATTTCAATATATCACAGCCTGCCATGGTTCATGGATTAATTATTCCATATATTTTAAGTAAGGGATTAAATTCAGAGACAAATGGGAGCAGTACTGTGTAGTACTCAACTCTTCTGTGTGCCATATATATATATATATATATATTTAAAATTTTTATCACAACAAATATCGGCAGGTGGACCAAGATAAAATATGGTAAACACTGATTTCTATCATGCTTATTACTGTTACGTTCAAGATAAAGTTGTTGGTTTTAGAAAAGACTGCCTCAAAACACAACAATCAAAAGGAAATTAAGAAAAGGTCCCGGTTAATTCCTGTCTCATGTTGCTCAAGGTGTTTGGTTGTCATTATTGTGGTAATGGATTGTTTTTCATTTTCCCTTATCTTACAGATAGACTGTTAGGAGTTCAATTCATGATGAACAAGCAGTATTTGCCAGCACTGGCATTGAGAAAATAAAATAAATAGATACAATGTAACAATGTGATACAATGTAACGATACAACTTAATAAATATAATGCTGCCACTGGCTTCACTGGTTTACCCATAAATGGACTTGAAAAACAGCAAACCACCTTTTGAGAAGTGCTTCAGTTTTGTCACAGTTGACTGGTCTCTCATGTCATTTGCTCCATCTGTTGCTCCTTCAAAAATGGAGGACAGTTTGGTCCTTGGCCCACACCATTGGCCGATGAAATCTTTTCCAGAAACGCTCGATCGCCAGTGAAGCATAGCTAGACTACAAAAATGAACACACCGAGTAATATTTCTTACAAAAAGGCAATAGCGGTTCTCTCAAAATCTGCCCCTAATATTGTCTTGTAAACATTAGCCCTGGATATAATGCAGGGTGCTCGTTGAATCAGTTGAAATAGCAGATCCAAGGCACTCATGATAACGAGACTAGAGTGTGTTTCCCCAAATATAACAGCATTTTCAAATCCATCATCTATTTATTCTGGCACATTTACACAAATACAGGGTTGCACTGCACAGTGCAAATTCTCAAGTGTGCCTCAATTTACAGTAGAGCCACACAATAGCAGTCTTTTCCTTCAAACATTTTGAGTGGCAGACATGCTCCCAGCATCAGCTGAGGTAATGCTTCATTGCTTTTAAAGTCATCATTTGGTTCATATGTTCTCATTCTACTGGAAACTCAGAGTCTGGCCACCTTCTCATTAGTGGAGACAATTTCAACAAAGGATAAAATGGCTTTAGGTTTAAAGTAGCCCCTTTAAATGAAAAAATGCTTCAGGAGACTCTGGCAGTTGCATCAACTGGGTGAACTTTTATTCTTTTATACATATAGATATTCCTAACCAAAGACCATGTAAGAGACTTAACTGATTTTAGAAACAGTAGTAGTTTATCCAGGAGCTAGTAGCTCACACAGAAATAATTATGCTGAGGAAATCCCATCTTTAAAAGACATTTGATGTTAATATGTCAGTAACCTCTTTCCTCAATGCCTCCTTCTCCTCGGAGAAGGTTGTCAGCCATGCTTAAGTCATGTTGCTTCTGTAGTTCATTCTTAATTGAAGTGTGCATTGCTGTAATGTGGTGAGAGTAGCTTATTTATTTGTGTGGGTAGAGGCCACGGGGTAGCTTCCTCATGTCGAGCCTTACTGCCAGCTTTTGCTGCAGCGGGATCAATTAATGTCTGTGTGAGTGTGTCTGTGTGTAATTGCAAATGTGTGTGTGGGAGGGTCAGCACATGTGTGTTTGGATCAAACAAGTATGTGCGTACATGAGTGTGTGTGGTGTAAGACATCTCCCCCCTCCCCCTGTTTAACTGCTGCCCTGCAGCATCTCCTCTAATATGCTGAGCACACAGGAGGGTTCCCTTTTGCTCTTCTTCCTCCTTGTTTCTTTTCTGTTTAGCTCATACAGACATGCAAACTTTCTCTTGCTTTTCTCTTTTAATCTTAATTTGAAGTGTTTTCTATCCATCTCGTATTATTGTGCCTAGAACACGTATTATAGGCACACAGTTCTCTCTGTGAACGAACAGCTCATGTAGTGTATACTGTCTGCTTTGTTTTCCTCACCTAATCTAGCAAATCTTTCTTTATGTTCCTTTCACATTATTTCTCCTATATTTTCACTTTTTTCTGTCCTGGTTATGTCAAGCACCCTCTTCTGTCTTTTAGTGCTATCTCTCCTGCCGTCCATACCAGCTGTTTTTAACTATATTCCCATTTTTCTCTCTCTGTTTCGACTCCCTGTTCTTCCCATACGATTACATTTTTTTTTACAAAGGTGTTGATATACATGCCTGCTTTATTCACCTTTTCTTCATTTATTCATCCAGAATAACTTTTTTCAGAGACAGACACACTTCTTTCTCGTTCTCTCTTTCTGTTGCTGCGGCTCACACTATCAATGTGAGTGATTGTGCAATCCTGCAGCGTGTTAAAGACATGAGGAGACTGTCAAACAGATCAATCGACAGTGTCTGAATTTGTCTTCCAACCCCCTTACACACACCAATGAACAAATACACACAAATATAGAAAAACACATGTCGGAAAACATCCCAGTATCACACACACACAAAACAAATGCTTTCAGGCATAAATAT
The DNA here is from genome assembly GCA_015108495.1 of Heterochromis multidens. Classification (NCBI taxonomy): domain Eukaryota; kingdom Metazoa; phylum Chordata; class Actinopteri; order Cichliformes; family Cichlidae; genus Heterochromis; species Heterochromis multidens. Next base: position 1,757 of record VUQS01021177.1, on the reverse strand, counting down.
GCATTACACACAGGCAAAAATAGATATAGGCATAAACACAATCATGAAATGTACAACTTTCCATTCATATTACAGAGATTTTTTTATTTATATATGGATAAAAAATGATAAAGACACATTTAAGCTATTTGTATGTGTCACCAAGACAAGAGCAGTGATTGTTGAGCTTTACTGTGATTGATTTTCCATCTTAACCGGAGGTTCTGAGTTCATCTGATTAAAGACAGACAAGTTGAGAATCACAGATTGGAAGCTACTCTTCTGACTCTCTCTCACATACACACACACGTAATAAAGTACTGCAAGGGCCTGATCTTATCTTTGCACTACAGTAGTGGCCACTGCAAAAAGTAGAGCTACATCACGTACCACAGTGTTTGTCAGCTCATCCCTCAGCTTGAAACTGCTCCAACACAGAGGGTAGAGTGCAGCAGCAAACCAGTTAAATTAGACCTTTGTAATGACTGCATCTGCAAGAGGACTCTCAACTGTATTTCATAAATTTAGCTGACATTCTTATATCCATTGTGGTTTTGAGTAAGTTCTTTTGAGTGGCCAAACAAGCAGGCGATAGCAAATATGCAAAGGTCAGAGCTGCAGTAGTCTCACAGTATTAGAATGATGACAGTGAGAATGCTTGCAGGGCAAGCATTGTGGAGACTGAAAAAGAAAAAAAAAAGGCTCAGAAGAGAGGTGTAGGTTAATTTTTGTAGTTTAACAGAGCATGTAAATCATTTAATTCAAATATAATTACCATAAGGTCTACATTCCCTCCTAACTCTGAACCACCAGTGGGAGTTTTACAGTGATTCATTATGAAGGCAGAGCAGGGTAGAAAAATTAACAGAGGAAATTCTGAGATAATAAACAAGCATTTTTATCAGGTTACCACTGTTTTCTAGGTTTAGTATGGCTCAACTCTGTGGAAATAAGTTCCATTAATAGTTAAAGATTCACAGGTTTTATTTTTCATATCAGATTTTCGTATCCATTTTGACATCTTTTTTGGTAACATGAATAAGCAAGAAGACAATCAAAGGACAGGCAGTAATAGCAGCAGTGGAGCAACACATTGCAATTTTGCTGTTGAGGATAACAGGAATTGTGCATGTGTCAAATTAATAATATATACATATAAAAAAAGTTCCCCACTTGCCCTGCGGGCAGTCTTTGTTTGTCTCTCAAACTCGGGTCCTCTATCAGAGGCCTGGGAGCTTGAGGGTCCTGCATTTCTTCTGGACAGAGATCTCGGATGTCGTTCCTGGAATCTGCAGGAGCCACTCGCCCAGTTTGGGGGTCACTGCCCCGAGTGCTCCGATTACCACGGGGACCACTGTTGCCTTCACCCTCCACATCTTCTCTAGCTCCTCTTTCAGCCCTTGGTATTTCTCGAGCTTCTCGTGTTCCTTCTTCCTGATGTTGCTATCACTTGGTGTAGCTACATCTATCACTACAGCCTTCTTCCTCTGCTTGTCCACCACTACTATGTCTGGTTGGTTAGCCATCACCAGTTTGTCTGTCTATATCTGGAAGTCCCACAGGATCTTAGCTTTCTCAATCAGGATCTTAGCTTGTTCATTCTCGACCACCCTAGGGGGAGTATCCCATTTTGACCTCGGGACTTTCAGGCCATACTCGGCACAGATGTTCCTGTATACTATCCCAGCCACTTGGTTATGGCGTTCCATGTATGCCCTGCCTGCTAGCATCTTGCATCCTGCTGTTAAGTGCTGGATTGTCTCAGGGGCATCTTTGCA
>VUQS01021176.1:0-13708 GCA_015108495.1 Heterochromis multidens | reverse complement strand
AGCGGCAGAGGGGATTATGAGCGGCGGTGAGGTGGAAGCTCGCCAGACCCACGGCGGGGCTTGTACATGAAAGCTAAAACACAGAAGAAAAAAAATTAAATAAACCCACGATACGCAGGCCCGAGCGGCATGGCCCCGAGGACCGCTACGCAGGCCACACCAGCCCGACACCCAGACCGGCGCCCCAGATCAGGGAGAGCTCCTAGCTTTCTTTAACCAGGTCCAACACCCCCCGCGGCTTCCTGCTGAACAGTAACTCAAAGGGAGAAAATCCGGTGGAGGCCTGGGGCACCTCCCGCACTGCAAACAACAGAGGGTCTGACCAGCGATCCCAATTGCATTCATCCTCGTGAATGAACTTACGAATCATGGACTTTAAAGTCTTATTCAGCCGCCCACCAACCCGTCGGTCTGAGGGTGGTAGACAAATTTAATGCCCAGCTATTCATACAGTTCTTTTAATGTGTGAGACATGAACAAAGTGCCCTGGTCAGTCAGTATCTCTTTCGGGATGCCGACTCGGAAGATGACCTGAAACAGCGCCTGCGCCACACTCTTTGCAGAAATGGTGCGCAGCGGCACTGCTTCGGGATATCGAGTTGCATAATCCACCAGAACTAATACAAAACGATATCCCCGTGCACTCCGGTGAAATGGCCTGATGAGGTCCATGCCAATGTGCTCAAATGGGACCTCCATTAATGGTACTGGACGCAAAGGCGCTTTTGGAACGGCCGGCTGGTTCACCAGCCAATAAAATCCGGCCATGATTCACTCCAGAGTTTTATCATATCCCATATGCCCTGCCATGGAGTTGTAATTTTTGGCACCAACCACTGGGTGTGTTCTCCTTCCGTGCAAGTGTCACGACTCACTCGATACAGCCTGTCCCTAATCATCACAAAATGTGGAAATGTCAGCGCTACGTCAGCGCGCACCAATTGACCGTCAATTTTCATCACTTGGTCAAAGGCTGAGCGTGGAGTGTCGTCCCGAGACTGATCTAGTGGGAAATCTCCCATAGAGTGAATCGCTGGAGCCGGCGGGGCCTCACAAGAAGGCCCTCCTCCCCAGAGTCAGCATCGGACGACCTGGCGTCACCGCTGAGCGCAGCGCAAACACTATAGGTCCCTATCGGTCGTGAACGCATCCCCACAAGCTGATGTAGTCTGTACTGTCTCTTAACGAGATTGTTTGTTTAATGTCTGATTTCATGGGGGGAAAAAATCAGTGAGATGTTCAAGAAAGGTCCAAAACCAGCACATGAGGTGCGGTGTTGATCTTTAAATAACTATAATATACTCTAAGGTATTCAGTTGTGCTTGTGTTGGTCTTTTTTATGCTTTACTTTGTGTTGTGTTTGTTCAGGAAACAAATGCAGATGAGGAACAGAAATTATCAGCCATCGATGAAAATCTATCAGCAAATACAGCAAAGGTACAGATGTCGACCAGCAGTCAGAATCACGGCCTATTTCTTCCTTGTGTCTGTCTTTGATTATTTACTGTTAATGTTTGAACGGTTCATGTGTTTCAGGAAAAGGCAGGAGGATTGGCAGGGCTCTTCAAAAAGTCTCCCAAACCAGCTCCACGCTCCGTCGTTATTCAGGTGACCAAATAAATTAGCATTTTTTAACATATTTTTATTTTATAAAGTGTATTATCAGAAAATTACCCTGTAAGCCACCCTGGACTAATATCAACGTACGGATGGAAAACGGTGCCTCTTCCCTAGCATCTCTGTCACTACTTCATACTTCAAAACAAGAATCAAAGTCTAATTTGACAATTATTTCACTCCAGAAAATACTCCACAACTTCTCAAATCTTTGTTATGTATGTTAAATAAACATATTTAATAAATGTTCAAGAAACAATAATAAAGGATACAAAGAGTTATGTTAAGTGTTCTGGTCACATCATCACACTCAGAAATTTCTGAATGTACCATATTCATGTTTTCTTCATTTTATCTGTTATACAATAATTTTGACTTTTTTTTTTTTATACAGAAACAAAATTTCTGTTAAGAGTTCATTAATTTCTGTTCTGGGGTTTTTTTTGTTTTGTTTTTTTTAATTATTAATTTCATTAATTGTATTTTGCTGCAGGGGTCCCCACATGTTATTTTGAGCATAAAGCATAAATTAAACAAACTCTAACAACTGAGACTTTAAAAACCTTCGATCTGCTTACTTGGAGGAGTTGATTGTTTCAGCAATTTTTTTTAATTTTTTATTTCCTGTCCTGTTCCTGTATAAACTTGATGTATTTTAAATTTTTGTATATTGCCGCTTGTTTGTGATCAAGTTAGTATTTAACAGGATTTAAAATTAGTTGAAAAACAAGAAAATTTAAATGTATAAAACTATGTACAGTATATATGTATATATATTGAAGTCCTACTGGACTGAAGCCATTCACTAAAACTGGTTTCTTTTCCAGGATCCCCTCTCGAGGCAACTGTCAGCCAGCTGGGACAGCCTCTCAGATGCTGGAAAGGTTAGTTTGCATCAGCTGCATTTCTGCATTTCCGCACACTGCGTGTGTGAAAAGGCTATAAATATAAATTTGGATACAACACCGGGGTGCTCTGAGTGACTGCAATAATAATTTGCTGATGCCAGCAAATCTAAATATACTTTTAGATGACTTATAAACTTAAGGCGCACGGTGGCATAAAAGTTTAATAACTTCACTTGTGTTTCTATTTCTTGATTCTCTGCATCAAAAATTTAAAATATTATAGTGTAAACATCAGATTTCTGTCCCTGCGTCACACATAAAATAAGTGCTAATTATTTATGAGTGATTGTATGTGTCTTTTAAAGGAGGAGGTTTTGGCGCACAGTCAATTGTCCGCCAGTAATGACAATCTTTTAGAAGCTTCAACCATCCCAAAGGTGACACTTTTGATTTTAACTTTTTTTTTTTTTTAACCTTTATGAGTTTTAGCTAATAAATAAATTCCTCATGGTTTATATATATATTCTTTTGAACAGGAGAAAAAAGTCGGGTTGTCCAGGATCACTGGGATGTTCAGACGAACTCCCAAAACTGAGGAGCAACAGGTACGAATGATTTCACGAGCACTGGAAGGACTCCGAAATATTTATCTACACTCTCATACAAACAGTGGTAGCTGAAACATCAGGCAGTAACTAGAAAGAAAACATTTTGAAGAAATTTTATATTGTGCCACTGCACCTGCTGTCATTTGAGTTATCAGAAGCCAATAGGAGCTAACAGAATTTATGAAGCGCTGGAAGAAGCAAAAAGCAGCTTTCTGAAGGTAGTGAGTAATTTAAAGTTTTAATGATATTTATAGAGTTTTATTTTAGATGGTTTTACCGGTTTGAAGATGCTGTTCATATAATCAATAACGGCTGGGTTTTGCTGTAAAGCTGCAATTTAAATGGTTCAGATATCAGAGACAAATTCTAGTGTGCTGTACTGCAAAACTATTTTCTTTTATAAAACTTAAAATGCAACTGTGAAAAAGCTTCGATATTAAAACACAGATTCTGCCATAAAAGATCTGCCTGTTTAAACTCTGAATGACGTTTCTATGATAGCTGGGATAGCCCCGAGAGTTGGGGCTCCGAAGTAAACTGGGTTTTTCAGTTCAGTTCACGTCAATTCAAACTCAATTCAGAGTTGCTTTATTGGCATGGCAGTTTCTACAAACAATTAAAATATGATTAAAGTGCAGACTTTCAGCTTTAATTCAAGGCATTTAACACATGTACTGCATTAACTGTTTAGGAATTACAGCCATTTTTATAAATAAACCCACATGTTTAGAGGCTCCTTTGCAGACAATGACTGTCCGACCAAATGCTGTGTTTCCTTCCTTTAGATGCTCTGCCAGACCTTTACTGCAGCCACCTTTAGTGGCCTTAGATCCCACTCTATACACAGAATATATTTAGCGTTTAGCAAGTAATGTTACAGCAGAGCTACACTTTCAGTTGGCTCTGACATCAGTACATAAAGGAAATTTGAATAAAATGTATAAAGCTAATAATTTGTGTAAGAAAGATTTTGGGCAAGTTAGCTGATCTCTCTTAACCCCTGAAAACAAATTATTTCTGTTGTCTGCTGCAGGAAGGTGAGGACATGGAGGCTTCAGCGGGAGACGGGCTGAGACACAAGAGGACCATCAAGAAGAAAAGACGAGTAAGATGTCGTTCACTTTGCAAACATCCAGAGAGCAGGGGAAAAGCTGCGGGAGCACTAAAAACGATCACTTCAGCAGATGCTTTTTACTTCCTTTGTCAGCGCTGTAGTGGGGTTCATACAGTACATTCAACAGTAATCACTGCATTTTATGTGCAGTTTAAGCTCTCAGCTTTGATGTAAAAACTCTACTCAAATAAATAAAACTTTTCTCTCTTTTTTTACATTTGTTTTTTTTTTCAGGTTGTGTCATTCCGAGTCAAGAAAACTCTTCCTAAAATTCCCAAACTTGGTCTGGCTTCACAGGTACTTACTGCTGTCTGTTGGTTATTTTTTTCCATCTTATTTTTCCACAAAAGCTACCAAAGTTATTTTAATTACATTATTTACTTGCAATTAGTATGCAGATTTTGAAAATTTGAAAAGTTTTCAGTGTATATTATTATGGTGTTTGACAACAAGGATTCTTTTTCCCTCCAGAGTTCAGATAAAATGCCTGTCATTGAGGAGACTCTTGAGATGCAGGAGATGAACCCAGAACAGGTCAGCATGATGATATTAAACTAGATTTTCAGTTAAAATATTTTATTAAACCCTGAAATTGTAACCCTCCGCTTGATGTTCTTATTGATTAATTTATCCTCCAACAAGAACTCTAGTTTTTCACTGTCTTTAGTTTAGGTGTTTATAAATTTTCCCACCAGAAATGTGGAGAAATGTTTATATAGAATAACCTCTGACTACTAATGTGGACCTGTTATGCTTTTCCTTAATTTTCTGAAACATATAGTTGTGTCCTTGTCCATAAACTTACAGACCCTAGTTTTATCATTTTGCCTCTGTGCACCACCACAGTGGATTTTAATCAAACAGTCAACATGTGGTTTAAGTTCAGACTTTCAGCTTTAATTCAACGGGTTTAACAAAAGTATTGTATTAACGGTTTGGGAATTACAGCCATTTTTTAAAAATGGCTCAAAATTAATTGGACAGTACACTGACAAGCAGTTTCATGGCCAGGTGAGGCCTGTTCTCTTATTATTTCATAACAAATGAGGAAGATAAAAGGTTTGAAGTTGATGGCAAGTCTTGAACTTGCATTTGGTCTCTGTTCACTGAAACTCCCTATATGAGGTGCAAAGAGAAGGCGATACAAGTGAAGGAGGCTGTCATTAGACTGAAGAACCAAAATAAACCTATCAGAGAGCAAAACCTTTAGGAGTGGTCAAATCAACAATCTGGTACATTCTTAAAAAGAAGGAATGAACTGACCAGCTCAGCAGCACAAAAAGGCCTGAAATACCACAGAAGAAAACTAAAGTACATGATGACAGAATTATTTCCAGGGTTAAAAAACAAGACATCATAGTATCTGACCAAGTCAAGAACACTCCAGAGGAGGTACACATATCATTGTCAAAGTCTACAATCAAGAGATGCCTTCAGTTCAATTTTATTTATATAGTGCCAGTTCACATATATTGTATTAGAGAGAAAACCCAACAATCAGACTAAAAGTTGTTTCATTATTTGTTTTCCAGGAGAGCACAGTGGTGGTCCAGCCGGTGGAGATGGCTGCTTATCCGACTGAGGAAAACGCAGCCGAAACCAAGCCGGTGAGTGTTTGTGTGTTTTAGTGCTTAATCGTATTCAGTTGATGAGTTGTCTCTTCATTAACAACGCTCCTTGTTTTCAGGAAGAGGATGAACTGATGGACTGGTGGAATACAGTCAAAGGTTAGTGTGGTCTTAACATTTAGGAGGAAAAAAGAGAAACAGTTTTATGTTTTTGTCTACATACTTATTATATTATTTCTGCTGCTGTTTGCCAGGTTGGAAAGAGTGGAACGAGACTTCTGATTTCCAAGAAGATGATGAGGAAATGTGAATACAATTTCTTCTTTTTAATACATTTACTTTTATGTTTCCACAAAAAGTAATATTTCAGATTTTTAAATTTTTTTTAGGGTAGATTTATTGTTGGATTTCTTGACAAGTGTAGGGTTGATAGATAGATAGATAGATAGATAGATAGATACTTTATTGATCACACAAGGGAAATTATTGTGTTGCAGTGGCAGGATAAAGAATAAATAAACAAGTGTCACAGGTCCATAGTGAGGGCCTTATACTATAAGAGTGCAAAAAATGTTATATATACAACAATGATAAAAATAAAAAGTAAAAATGAGGTTAGTTAAAGAAGAGTAAAAAGTAAGACTGAGACTGTGCAAGAGAGTAGTGCAAATTACATTAATAAATAAAATGTACATTATAAATCTAAGAAACAGCTGCAAGAAGGTATAATACAGAAATGTGTGTGTGGAATCTTATGCCTGAAATTTAGCAGTAAATATAATAATAATGTGAACTTTTATGTGTGAGCTTGACAAATATAACGTTTCTGTGATGCTTTCAGTGGTTCCCATTCCTCTTTGTTTCTGCAGGGTGATGGAGCAGGCAGCCGATCGTGTCTACATGGCAGCCCGTCTTTTTGTGCATCTTTTCAACCAGCATGGGGCATCCTTACAGCATCGCATCCTAGAGCTTTTGGCTATGGCGGACGCTGCAGATGAGTTCCATAAGAAGACGGTGTCCGCTGCTGTGGGCGGAGGCGTGGCCAGTGTCGCAGGCAGCATCACTACAATCACCGGGCTCATTCTGGCGCCTTTCACTTTTGGCACCTCTATTATTGTGACAGCAGTGGGAATTGGTGTGGCGACGGCAGGCAGCATCACGTCAGCAACGGCTAATATCACAGACACAGTCCACTCCAGCATGGACCGTAAGAAGGTGGAGAAAATGATCCAGGACTACCAGGATGAGATCAAAGATATCAGAGAGTGCATGGAGTTTGTGCAGGTGAGATGTTTGTTTTTAACTTTTTAGAAATGTAGCTTAAGGCTGCAGTAGCAGAAATCTTAAAAAAAATATTTGAACCCCACTCTCTGAGATTAGGGTCCTTTCCTGAGCCTGTTTCCCCACTGTGACCTACTTTAATGTGGATTTTTCAGTCTTGATCTGACTTTAAATCACTAACCTGAGCTTGTGTGAAAATAACAGTTTGGACAAAGTTTCCTGTTATTGACTGAATTTTCTAAAGTCTAAAACATAACCCAGAGATGGTGCTGGAGTCTTTCTTCCTCCTTGTCTGTTTGAATGATCACAAGCTGAAATATTATATTGGATTTTTTTTTTGTTTTGAGATGCAAAGAAATATGTTGCCTACCCCAGCTTTCTCATAGAAGCTTTGAAGTTGGATCACAGATCTCTGAGCAGGTGGCATTGTACAGATCACCACTGAGTTGACTAGCAGCACCTGGCGTCTATTTACCCTCTTAATTCCTATGGAAGCGTAAGGGTGTACTTAAATTTTCACAGGACTGCATAGCATCCTAAGGAAACTTTATTTTTCACTGTATGTGCTATTCACAACATTATTTACAAGGTATGTGTAGGTATTAAAATGTCTTTAAAACTATTGATTTTGGCTTTCTCAAAGAGAAAAAAGCAGCAGATCTGGCACCGGCAGCTTTCCTGTCTTACAGGTTAACATCGACACAGGTTAAAACCTGTGCCTGGTTTTGCGTTGCTCTGGTCAAGTGCTTATATGCCAGTTTACTCTGACACAATTCTACAGGAAAGTGGTAAAGTAGCAATGACAGTGACAATGACTGCAGTGTTTTAAATTCCTAGGACTGGAAATTTGTTATCACTTCATTTAAACACTCTGAGATGTAATCTAACCTAGTTTCAATCAGTTAAGTCTTAAGTGGTAAGTGTATGGTCGGTACTTTTTTAACTTGTAAGAAGAAAGTAACATTGTGTCAAACACAGTTTAACAAATTTAAATAAAATCGAATATTATTTTATCCAGAGCTTTTAAAATTTAATTTATCATGAGAAATCCTGCAAAGGCAATAATATATATCTCTTTATTGTCTCTCTTTTCTGATATAGGAAGGTATTGACACCCTACAGGAGTGGGATTTTGAAAAATACGCTCAAAGTGCTGCCAAAAAGGCTATGAACCACAATGTTAAACACGTGATGAAAGAGGGAGGTCGTGCTGGAAAAGCTCTCATGATCAATACCAACAAGCTTGTCAGCACTGTGCAGGTTTTAGGTGCAGCAGGAGGCATCGCCAAGGCCGCCAAGGCCATCAGCGTTACCACAGGTGTCATGTCAGCGCTCTTTTTGGCTTTGGATGTTTTCTTCCTCGCCAGGGACTCTCATGAACTCCGCAAGGGTGCCAAAACCAAATTTGCGAGCAAGATCAGAGACGTATGTAAAGACCTTCAAGATGGCCTCCTGGAGCTCAACAAGGTGAAGACACAGCTGCAGAAGACAATGGACGGCATTGAGGTGGAGGAGTTCGAGGAGGTTAAAGAGGTGGAAATGGAAGTTGAGGATGACTTGGTGTCTAATCCAATGAAACTGGCTGAGCTGGAGCGGGAGCTGGACCTCCTGGAGGAGAAAGTGGACAGGAAGGTTGTGGAGGTTCAGAAGAAGGGTAAAGAGATGGAGAAGGAAAATTCAAAAATTAAAAAGGAGAAAAAAGAGGATAAGAGCATGAAGGAAAAAGATGAGAAGGAGAAAAAGAAGGAAAAAGATGAGAAAAAAGAGGATAAGAGTATGAAAGAAAAAGTTGAGAAGGACAAAGAGGAGAAGAAGGACAATAACAAGAAGGATAAGAACGAAGAAAAAAGCGAGTCCAAATTAGAGAAGATTCTCAATGAGGAAAAGGAGGGGAAAAACAAGGCAAGTAGCAAAACCGCCAAAGAGGAAGTCCTGAAAGAACAGTCTCAGAAAGAAAGCAAAAAAGACAAAAACACCAAAAACCAAATAACAGCTGGAAATGATAAACATGAGAGTAAGGGCAGCAAAATAAAAGATGATACTGGTACAAAGAAAACTACAGAGAAGGAGAAACATAAAACTGGAAAGGAGCAGGAGGAAGTGAAGAGAAGATCAGAAGGCAACAAAAGGGAGAGGAGAAGAAGCAGCAGGGATGATGAAGGAGGGATGAAGCTGCCTGAAAGGACATCTGTAAATAAAGAGAAAGCAGGGGAGAGCAGTGAGAGAAGACATAGCAGCGGGAGTGAGAAAGGGGGAGAAACAGGAGGCGAACATTTAACGAGAGAAACTGATGAGGAGAGGCAAAGTTACCACAAAGACAGAGAGAGCAGGAGAAAGAGCAAGGAGGACAGAGGAGTGAAGGATTGGAGAGCTGAGATGGCAACAAGTAGAGAAGAAAAGAGAGAAGGTCGAGAGACAGAGAGGAGGAAAGAGTCGCATCAAGATCATGAAATACCATCAACAAAGAGGAGGGAGTCGGGGAGCAGCACAGAGGATTCAAAGAGGAGCCACCACAGGAGAGCGCACGGGGAGATGGGAAATGAGGAGCATGGGAGCAGGGTGGAGAGCGCAAGGAGGCAGTTTGAGAGAGCAGGAGGTGAGGGATACGATGATAAGGCAAAGAGAAGAGAGGATGAAGGGAGTCAGAGGATTAACAGAGAGAGGAGAGGAAGTGAAAGAGAGAGAGAGCATGAACACAGCCAACGAGGACATCGAGCTCGCTCCAACGCGCTCCTGCGAGATGGACTGAACATTTAATTCTAACATCTGCCATGATAACAACCAAAATCTACAGTTTGTTACTTCCAGAAGAAGAAAATCCACTGCAGAAGTTGCCTGAGAATCATCACATTTTTAGGTTTCTCACAGTACTGCAGTGAACCAGTGATAGCTGTGTGTACATCAAGGCATACATTACAAACAGGAACTTCAGACAGCTAATTCGGCTACTTTTAATGGTGCAGATACAGGAGGGAGGTTGTAGTACAGAGGATGAACTTTTATTTGATTGCTCACATTTCACACTTAAAACAGTAAGCAATTGCAGCTTCAAATATTACTTTGGTGAGGAAGAAAAATAGTGATGTGGAATTGGAAAAAGTTCTGCAAATCAGCATACCTGATTTAAATTTGGCTGATCACCCCTTAAGGTCATTTTCTTGTGTGTGTCCAGGTGGCTTCCAGTGCAGGTATTTTTAGATCACTTAGCATGTCTGTGATTTGACCACAACCCTGCCAGAAACCAAACAACAACTTCTGTGTCAAACTAACCCGGCTTTTGTGATCAGCGCTGGTGATGAGAGCTGGGTGTCCAGCTCCAGCCCAGCACTCCTGACAGGTTTTTCACTGAAGAGTCTGCAGGTTCAAAGCCCAAAGGTGGCGTGTCATGTGAGAAGTGGGATCAGGAGCATGCCTATTGTTTTTTTTGTTTGTTTTTTTCGGGGTTTTTTGGACATGCACAACATTGCAATCCTTTATTTCGCCTTCCAGGGTCAGATTCTCAACTTGGACTTCTATCGTAGCAATTATCTGCTGTTTCATCTTTTCTTTGAGTACTGCTGCTGTGTTTAGAGCGCTAGTGTCTTCTTGGGATCTGTGTGATGACATGCAGGTTCATCAGTCCTCTGCTGTGCTGCTGGTTGGATTACCATGAATATGAATAATCCACAGAGGATAACTTTTTTTTTTTTTTATGGATTTGCTAACTCATTTTTTTATTCCTCTGGTGTGTCCTGTTATGACAAGGCAGTTTCATGAATACCAATTCACGTCTTAACCCTCTGCTTTCATACTCTTGTGGTGAAATAGTTATGCAGTGTGTTTTGAATGAATTTGAAATGTGCTTCCTTGAATAGGTTAATATTCATGTTTAACAGAAACATTTAGAGACCGATCCATAAAACTTAATTTACTGTTTAAGCACATACTAATTTTTTTGTAACATTTATAATGCTGTGCATATGCATGGTCCTCTTTTATAAATCTCAGTCATCAAGAGACACTGGAAGAGTTAAAAAGAATAGAAACATATACACTCACTGGCCATTTTATTAAGTATACCTTTAAGTACACCACCATTGGGTCAATGATAAAACTTTATTGTTACAGAAGGAAATTTACCAGGAGTGCACAATGCTGCTACTGTGCAATACCAAAAAAATCAACATAAATTCCATAAATACTTCAATAAAACATGACAAATTCTAAAAAGCAATAAACACTGAATCCTTAAATTAAACCAAATGAATTATGACACTTGAAAATTCATATAAATCTGCTGAATTAGCTAATTGCACATTGCGGTATAGTACAATTATCATTACATCACACTAAATAATATGGTAAGCATTAGCAGGCTAATATTTGCATTAAGCTCAAACTCTGAAATCACTCCCTCTTTCACTCATTTGCTTCTCCCTTAATAAAAAGTGGTGAGCGAGAAAATGCAAACACTCAGTACAACAGGACACCAGCACATCATATGAATCATTTTGAAGGGAGGACATGTTTTAAGGTGTATGTCATATAGTCTGCAAGACTGCAGACAGACTCTTGTAAAAGCTTTCAGTGCATTGTTGCATGGTTAGCAGAAAGTGTACAAGCCATATGCGTTTTTTGCATTTTCAGGGAACTTTCTAGTTGACACAGTCAACTAAAATGGATGATAGTAAAAATAGCAAGGGTGGGTTAATTTAAGATTTAACTGTTTTATTTTCTGGAGCGACAGGGACTTAAACACTACATTTAGTTGTTTGGGTTTTTTTTTTAATGCAATTGGAGCATTTGTTTGTGAGACAGATTGAGGTGGGTTAGGTGTAGATGCTCCTTCTTTCCTCTGCTTTTGGTTGATTTTGTTCAACACAGCAGTCGTTAAAAAAACAGCAATTTCCTGTAAGATACAGTGAACATGATTATTAATGACTCCTAACATTGTCTCCTTTCCTGTAAAATACCTGGATGTAAAGCACGGTTAAGTCACTCCCAATTTTACGGCCCGCACCCCGAAAAGTGCAGCATACTTACGATGTAAGGTGGAGAAATATTGTTTATTTTTCCTGTCAAAACTATTAATGTATGTGTTCCACCAAATGCACCCTGGAGAAACAGTGAAAAGATAAAGACGGCAGAAAGAATTTGCCGGAGAGCTGAAAGAGGATATAGAAAAAATAAACTACAAATAGATTTTGAAATCTATAAAAAATGCACAGACAATCCTTCATCTCCCAACTGATTAACAATTAGAAGTATAATTCAGCTTTTTTATTTTCATCCATTGACAAACTACTTAATCCCTCCAAAACCACCAACTGAATTTCTTTCAGCAAGTAAGTGTGACAAATTTGCTTCTTTCTACAGGAACAAAGTTTCGAATGTTAGAGGTAATATCTCAGCCTCTCATAGTAATTTATCTAGCGCTCCCTCACATTCTGATCAAATTACTGCCACAAGCTCAATGCCCACTTTCTCATCTAAAGAGCTGGAAGAAATTATTCATCAGTTAAAGTCTTGCAGCTCTTTACTCGACCCCATCCCTGCCAAACTGTTCAAATCTGTAGCTCATTGTATTACAAATCATTTAGTAAATATTATCAACAGCTCTCTTCAGTCTGGTATTTTCCCCATCTCTCTTAAATGTGCTGTAATCACACCGCTACTCAAGAAAAATAACTTAGATCCATTGGTAATTACTAATTAAAGACCTATTTTTAATCTTTTATTCCTCATCAAAGTATTTGAAAAAAATGTTTGCAAATAACTGAATGAATATCTTTCATTTCACAGTCTTTATGAAAAGGACCAATCAGGGTTCAGATCCAGTCATAGCACCTAAACAGCTCTTGCTAAAGTCATCAGTGACCTAAAGATCAACAGTGATTCACAGAGTTTCAGTTTTAGTTTTTGCTGCTTTTGACACTGTTGATCATGACGTTCTAATTCAAAGGTTTCACGACTCACTTGGTTTAACAGGTCAGCTTCTTGATTGGCTCTCATCATATCTAAATGGTGGAAGTTTTTATGTTTCAATTAACAGTTTTAGATCTACACAAATAAGAATTCAATCAGGGGTTCCTCAGGGGTCAGTCCTTAGTCCATTACTCTTTAAACTTTACATCCTCCCACTTGGTGCTGTCTTAAAGAATCATCATATATCCTACCATTCTTATGCAGATGATACACAGTTGTACCTATCATTCTCCTCTAATGATCTAACCTCTGTCCACAAACTAATAAGCTGCACTGATGACATTAACTGCTGGATGTCTCAAAACTTTTTAGAACTGACAAGACAGAAATTCACATCAATAAGGTCACCAGAGCTGCTTTCTATCACTTAAAAAATATATCTAGGGTTAGAAAATTCCTAACTCAAACTGATTCTGAGAAACTGGTCCATGCTTTTATATCAAGCAGGTTAGATTATTGTAACGCTCTATTTGCAGGACTCATTCAAAATGCAGCAGCCAGAGTCCTTACAGGTACGCGGAAATTTGACCACAATTTCCCCAGTATTGAAGGCACTTCGTTGGCTCCCAGTGCAATATAGAATTACCATGCCTGTGCTCCCAGATTTAATGTCACTACATTTTAGTAATGGTACTTTGTGTGTGTGTGTGTGTGTGTGTGTGTGTGTGTGATGTGATTTCTTGTCCTCCTGCGTTCTGCTCCTCTGTT
>VUQS01021173.1:16529-41714 GCA_015108495.1 Heterochromis multidens | reverse complement strand
AAACCTATATCAGGCAAGAATGGGACCAAATTCCAACACCAAAACTCCAGAAACTCATAACCTCGATGCCCAGACGTCTTCAGACTGTTTTGAAAAGAAGAGGAGATGCTACACCATGGCAAACATGCCCATGTCCCAACTATTTTGAGACCTGTAGTAAGCATCAAATTTGAAATGAGCTCATTTTGTGCATAAAATTGTAAAATTCCTCAGTTTAAACATTTGTCATGTTATCTATGTTCTGTTGTGAATAAAATAGTGGCTCATGTGATTTGGAAGTCCTTTGGTTTTCATTTTGTTCAAATTTAAAGAATCCGGAATTCGGGTTGTATGTATATATACGTGAAAGCAGACTACCCTAACATAGGACACCATAGACAGCTAAATAAAACAAAAAAACAAAACAACCCCAGAAAATCCAAATCTTTTGATATAAAGTTAGGGTTATACACATGGAGACAGTCAGAGAGACAAACAAAACTGGCAAAGACTAGGCATAAAGGCAAAAATCAAAAAAGAAAATAACAAAAATACAAAGCAAAAATGCCAACAGGAATCAATAAAGATATTAAGTCAAGAACACAGCAGTTCATAAGAAGTAACAGGAGAAGCTGGCAGGGAACAAAGGAAGCTGGGGAGTATAAATACACAAAGGTGAGTAATTGACCGACTGGACGCAGGTGAAGCAGAAATCTGGTGGGAAATCTGTTCTAAGTACTAATCATAACGAACAAGAAAGAAGAAAACCATTATGACAAGTATGAGGATTCTGTAAATGCCTGAATGAAACTGAAAAAAAAATCGGTCCATTTTCCAAAGTTATGAATATAAGCTTCACACAGCCATCTGATAGCAGTATAATTCATTGCAGATGGTGATTGGAAGTTCCTGGTTCTGTCAGAAAGACGTGGGTGTCCCAAATCTGTTTTTCTAAGCTATAACTTTATTAGACTGTAAGGGTGACTCCACATGGAGTTACACACATCAGGACGTGAGGTCAAAGAGGATTGATTGGAAATGGACCAAAGTCAGCAAGTAGAACAGAATTAAGTGACTAAAGAATAAAAAAGGAAACACGTTTTTTTCTATTACACAATATTTTTGTCTGTTATGGCAGTCACTGTGTCAGATTAGGCAATTATAGATTAAATCTGGCCTTTTTGTCTGAGACACATCCCAGTCAGTAGTGCTTGCCATCTATCATACAAGTGTGATATCATAAGCAAAAGAATGTAAACAGACAACTGAAGTCTTGTGCAGCGTAATGGCTGCCACTTTCAGCTAACTATTCAGGCAACATCATTCTGTTGGGTCATGTTGAGCTGAGTGGACGAAAAAGACTCAATGATTGACAAGGCACTCAGTGCTCCTATTGGTCAAACCTCACAGAAGTGAGGAAGTTGTGGTGGAAGACTCAAAAAAATACCCTCTAACACACTAGTTTTTCTGTTGGGACGTCATGAGGCATCAGTTTTCAACTATTATGACGTACTTGGTGAGAAACGATGGTCAGGCCAGCACTGTGTGGTCTGAACTCGCCATTAAACAGAAACTCTGTCATGAAACTTGATTGGACTCTTGTTCTTGACTCGAGACTTGATTAAGCTCCTGAGCTGTTTATTGTTATTTTGGTTGTGCAGATGAGATTTCATAACAGCTATAAAAGAAGAACATTTATTTTAACTAATAACTCTGGATGCGCTGTTGAGTCTGCTTTATGAGTCTGGATGGACTCCGGTTTCTTATCTTGCATCTAGAACATTCTGTTGCGTCCTAACAAAGCTTCACCACACAGGTGGCAGATCTCAAATCACTCTTATGAGTCACGAGTCATTTTTATGATGACCTGATTTGTACCATTTACGTTCAGCTTTCCCACGTTCCCCTTGTGCAATGTTTGATATGAGCAGTCCCTGATGGCGTTGATGGTGTTGACCTGCTCATCAGATCACTGAAGCTCAGGAATAGCAGCTTTATTTTTAGAAGATTTAAAAAGAAGCTCAGTGTGTCACTCCAGCAGCTATTTCTGTTCACAAACGGTGAGGAAGCTCCCTACTCTCTACATCGCGTCACCCTGGAAACAGATGGAACCCACTGATTGGACGGCTGGGCAGGCAGTGGTCTCTATATTAGATAATGAGCCAAAGCTGTGTCGAGTGGCACGTCGGTGTGTTACGTAGGGAGATCCTGCTACTACATCATTGACCATGTAAGGCTGGTTCAGGAGCAATGGAGAGCATCAGAGAGATGAGTCAGAGAGACGAGGAGACCACAGAGGAGGAGAGAGGTGGAGAAGAAAAATAGAGGAATGATGAGTATATGAGAGGTAGAGATCGCTGCAGCATCACAAAAACACTTAAACATCTAACCAGTGAGAAAAAGACAGAAAAAAGGCTGCAATTACTGGATTTCTGACACTGAGTTCAATTGAATTAAACAGAAAACAAAAACACTTTAACATTTTTCATTTTACTGTTTCCTTCAGTGAAGGATGCAAATTTTACTAGTCCAGGTTTGGATGTCCTTCATATCCATTCAGCGTGCAGCAGGACACTAAAACCTAAAAAACACAAAGCTTATGGTTATTTTTGGGTCTGTTTGTCTGCCATTTAATTGACTTCCTAATCTGAAAAGAAAGGATACGCTTTATTCAATACAGAGACCCCGGTTCTGTGTTCTACAGGCCTTTTCGGTAATATGTTGCAGCCTGTTCTTATTCCTAGTGCGTCTAATACTGCCATTTTATCAGATGCACAAGGTATCTATTGGCTATGGTCTGTGATGCACCAGGTTTACGGCAGTGGGACTGGTCTCTTACTCCCAGCTCATCACATATAGAAGCCTGTAAAGGACCCCTTGGGGTTTATTTTTTAACTTAAACCATGATCTTTTCTTAAAGCTAAAATAGTTTTAGTACCTAATCAGTGAAAACAAAAGAAGAATTAAGTGCAAAATAAAAAGCTCCCAAATGTGACATGAACTGCAATCAGCTGGCTGACAATTTTTGACATCGTCCACAACCCCTCCCAACTCCTACTGTGGACTTGTCACAGACACCAAAGGACACCTTATGTGTATCTGTGAGACACCAGCAGTTATCTGATAGAACAGCATTAACTGGTGACCTGGGATGAGAAAGTGTTATCTGTCCATACAGTTGCTGAGTCATTCTGTGAAGACTTATTCTCTAACTTTGTCCATTCTTACATCTACTTACCTCTGTCCATTGAATTTGTATGAAAATGCCTCAGTTCTTAAAGTCACTCTTTCTTCTTTTGGAACTTATTGATTTGTGGGCCTTACACTAGTCTGAATATACTGGGATCATCATCCACCACATCCCCAGTGGGACCTGATATGGGAGGAGGCATCTGTAGTTGATTGTTCCACTCAGCTCTCATCGGCAGCTGTTGCCGATGAAACATGCTGTACTGTGACAGAGAACTCTGTCTGTGTTTGACTGGTGAGTCAGTGATTTACCCATTTGCTGCTCATTTTTGTTTTGTTCCACATAAAAAACACCCCAGGATGACGGCACAAAGCAGAGCTCAGATGGCAGATACTTCATCACACTGTGGTTTGGAAATGGGTCAGCAGTTTGTTGTCTTTTGGATCCTGAACACAGACTTTTGTTTGTCATGCACAACCTTTGTGCATGTCAGCAGTCTCCTGTTGTGAACAGGAGATGCAAATAATTTAATCAGTCATCCCTAAAGTATTTTAGCTTTTCTCACCATCAGTCCTCATTTCACAGGCAGGAAATCACACCACTCTAAGCAAATCTCTTTGAGGAATGTCAGGAATGTGGCTCCACATGCTTTCTCTGTGTCGGTTGACTTTTATCTTTTTTGTCTCCACTTTCCCTCCTCTATTTATGTGTTTTCTGTATGTATCAAAATCAATTTTTCCTTTATTACACTGGTGTTGTTTATTAGCTTTAATTCATTCATGTATTGAAAAGAAGCTGCAGGACATTTAAAAACACAATCCACTGAGTGTTTCACCACTCTATCAAAAAACAACTCAAAAGGTACACCTAATACAAAACAGGAACAAATAGTGCTGCCAGTAAATGCAGTATGATAACAGTTAAAAAAAGGCTCTTTTTCTCTCCCCACTGACCTTCACTTCTTACCCCCTTACTCTCACCCTCATGTGATGTCATCACACCACATGTGTAGTCTGATGCAGCAAGAAGCTTCAGACGCTGATCAACAGAGAGAGACCTTTGACCTTAGCAACACAGCAGGTCCTGACCTTAAGATGCTCTGACGCTGCAGCCAAATCTGCAGAATCTGAACTCAAAAACCTTCAATGAGTTCAAATGCAGAGGAAAACAGGTCTTAATAAATAACTTTAAAGCTGCGCCTGAGCACTACAGCTGTTTCAAAAGGTGCAACTTTTACTTTGAAGGCAAACAGTTGCCATTTCTGGTTTGTGTCACACTTTTTACAGATTCATTACAGCTTGGAGTAGCTGGACAGTGTTTGTAGACAGGTCCATCACCTCCATTCAAACTATGACCGCGACAATATGCTAGCAACCAAAGCAATCACAAAAAGGTTTTTCCCAGCTGGTTGGGGAAAACGCATTTTTCCCTAGAGACAGATAGTTGCCACAGGGTCACTGACCGGTCTCTAGGCCTGTGTGACTGGGGCTTTAGCAATCACTTTCATTCAATCACTTTGGACTGGATTCCCCCCGGAGTTTTTCCCTGTCTGTGAAAGGCTGTCAGTCCACTGTTCACCTCAGCTGTCAATGCTGGGTGAGAAGCGTCCACATCTATTTACTCGTGAAGAGGCTGTAAAAACTTTCTGAAAGGAGTCCAATGAATCAGAGGAGCTCACTTCTGACCAATGACAGCGTTACTGAGTTAAGTTGTTGAGGATATGCTGAACTTTTCTGTCAGTAAGACTGCTGTTTTTTTCAGCTGTTAGCCTCTGTTAGCTGCTGTTAGCTGTGTTAGTGAAACTGTCTTTGAAATGTACTATAACGCTTAGTGAATAAACTGTCATACGATGTGAAAATGTAATCAAACTGTGAAAGTGTGATTTTTAGAACACTCAGGCCTAACATTACCTGGCATAATGTTAGCTTTAAACCAGCTGTTGTTGTTTAGCTGGCTCGTTGTCAGCTGTCCAGAGATGGGAGGGTCAATTGTCTAATCTGCTGACACTAAGTAATTGCGACAATATTGGGAATAAATAAGCACGTTCATGCACATTTCTGTGTGTTAGGAGCCCTGATTTCAGTTCAGGAGATGAGGCTTGAGGTGAGGAGGAAGAGGATGACATTTTATTAAGATGCTGGTGGCGTTGTCTCTTTCCTTTGCATTTTCGGTCCTTTAGTGATGGGGACCCCTTCTCCAGGGATAAAACATAGGTACGAAGCTTCATATCCTGAGTCTGAAGGTGCAGGCACGAATTGAAATGTCCCTCCATGGCATGTGAATACCTACGACTTCTCTTTGCCTCAGCCTTTGGTGTTTTATGTATGTGGCCGGTCTCTGCGATTAGCCGGAGGGGAGATGTCCTTCCTGGCCACTGTATTCAAATACGGTGGGGGAATATGGTGTCTTCCACAAACCATAAACCAGCTCCTATGTATTTTTAATGGATTAATTATAAGTTTATCAGAACACATCAATTTGTTGGAAGACATAATTACACATTAATCTATGTATATTCATGAGTGCAATATCCTTTTTTTTCTATTAAATAACTTTAAAAATTACTGACTGCACCTTTAAGCATGCAAGGCCTACCCTGAGAAAGATGTTGTCTAGATGGGAGCATATGTTGCTCTAAAGCCTGTATATACCTTTCCGCACTGATGGTACCTTTCCAGATGTGCAAGCTGCAAATTTCACAGCACTAATGTACCCCCCCCAAATACAATCTGGCTTTTGAAGTGAGCGCTGATAACAAGCCAGGGAGTCCCTCTCCTCTTTAGTTCAGAGGATATGGCATCCTTGTTTTCACAAAAAAGAATTTCTAATTTTGATTCCTCTGACCACAGAAGGGTTTTCCACTTTGCCTCAGTCCATTTTAAATGAACTTTTGCCCAGAGAAGACAACAATGTTTCTGGATCATGCTGATGTTTTCTTCTTTGCATGGATAGACCTTTAACTTGCGTTTGTGGGTAGCACAGCAAACTGTGTTCACAGAAAATTTCTGGAAGTGTTCTTGAGCCCATGCAATGATTGCCATGACAGAATCATGTCTGTTTTTAATGCAGTGCTGCCTGAGGGCCCAAAGATCATTGGCATCCAGTACTGATTTTCAGCCTTGTCTTTTGCACACAGTGATTTCTCCGGATTTTCTGAATCTTTTGATGATATTAAGTACTGTAGATGATGAGATATTCAAAGTCTTCACAATTTTATGTTGAGGAACATTATTCTGAAATTGTAGATGCAGTTTTTTGCAGATTGGTGAACTGCTGCCCATCTTTTCTTCTGAGAATCTCTGCCTCTGTAAGATGCTTTTCTTTATAGCCAATCTTGTTACTGACCTGTTGCCAATTAGCCTAATTAGTTGCAAAAGCTTTTTGTTTTTAGTACCAATTACTTTTCCAGCCTTTGTTGGCCCTGTCCCAACTTTTTTTCAAATGTGTTGCTGCCATCAAATTCAAAATGATCTAATAAATGAGCTTTCTTGTGAAATAGTAAAATGTCTCAATTTAAACATTTATTATGCCTATTGTGAACAAAACATGGGATTATAAGATTTGTAAATCATTGCATTCTCTCCTTTCTGTTTTACACAGCATCCTATCTTTGTTGCAGTTGAGCTTGTATTTTTAAAAAAGTTGCAGAAATTTGATGACAGTTCTTTACAGGTTACAGAGTCTTGCATCATCTTTTTTCCTGGGTAGTTGTAAATAAAGTTGGAGGCTGCTTTTCTGAGTTAATGATTATAGGAATGTTTGTGACCTACTGAGTTCATCACTCTGTGTTCTGAGTGTTTCTGAACAACACAAACCAGAAATAACGCCACTTCCTGCATGCATGTGTGTATGTGTGGATTTGCACAGCTATCTGTATGAGGACCAGTGTGTGTTTTAGACCTTATGGGCAACTTGGTTCTAGTCCTTATCATGGGAGCTTTAAAAGGCTGTTTGAGGGGTCAGATTCATCTTCAAGGTTCAGTGTAGAATCAGGGTAACGGTTACGAGAATTTGCATTATGCAAAGGAGGGCTCTCACAAGGATAGATATACACGTATGTGTTTAGGGGGTGTGTGTATCTGTGGGGGGATTTACTGGCAGCAAAACCAGAAGTTCACTTTTCACCTCTTACTGAAATCTTTCCTGTTTGCAACTTTTTATCAGTTTCCAGTTGTACTTAAACTTGGCAACTTTATCTTTGGGTTCTTAATTCCATTCAACCCACTCATGACAGATAAATATACCCGAAAAATAGATGACTTCCAGTGAAATATTTTTATTCTGTAGTATTCTAAGTAAGTGTCATATCAATCTAAAAAAAACCCCGAATAAATAGTGTAGATCAGATATTCATGTCACCTGAGGATGATCCGTAAGAATATGTATCTGCCACTTCACACCCCTGCTAATGTTTTAGCATTGTTTTTACATTGTGACAGATTGTAGCTGAATCACCTGCAGCTCCTATTTGTAAAGCACTCTTTGACAAATACCTGGATCACTCTGATACTACAGGAAACCTATAAACATGACACTGCTCAAGCAAGTTTTAAATGCTCTTTTTTAAAAATCCCTGATGTGTACTTTAATATTCTTGCTGTAAAACAGTGAAGTTTAAGTTGAATCACACCTGTACTGATTTATCATCAGAAACAAATCTAGCAGCAGAAGCAGCCAATCAGAAAGCATCCTTTGCTGGACTTTATTACATGTTATAGTTTCATTCAGAGTCACAGAGCTGCAGGTCTGTCACCTCAGCTGTAGGTAATAAAAACAAGATCCTGCTCTGGGACAGCAGAAATGAAGCTAACACACAAGTGCTAAAAACTGCAGTTCCTCTAGCGGCCACTTGAGGCTGGCTGCAAAAGTATGTCAATCCCCATAGACTCCCATATTAAAATGTTCAACTTTACAGTAAAAATAAACATGTTTACAGCCTGGTACAAAAACAGTTTTGGTCTGTGGCTAATTTCATCCTTTATAACAGCCTGAGGTTCAGCTCACCGGACTGAACCTCTTGACAGTGTTTGTGGTGACATTGGCTTTTGAAACATTTCAGTACAATTATCTGACAAATTATAAGGCTTGCTGTGAGGCTAATTGTACTAACAGACTGTTTGTGAAGTCTGTGCTTCAATTTTGTACAGTGAAATTCTAGTATTTAGCTAGTTAGGAGGTGTCTGTGTCTATGTGATAAGCCCATGCAGTTTATGGATGCAGCTTGATAACCAAACTAGCCTTAGTTGATGACTTAGCATGCTATCGTCTGGTCCAAATATGGTCCCTTCAAGCTCCAACAAGATGCTGCAGTGCAGGCTTCAAATTGTTAGGTGTAGTAGGTTTATCCATCTTTATATGCAATCTATAATCTTTACTAGAAAATTTTTAAGACTGTAAACTCCAGTAAAGTAACATTTGCTAGATTTTAATGGTGATGTTAATGATTTTAACAGTGTATCATTACAATAACCAACTTTAAATAAAAGTGAATTTTGGGGGGCTCAAAGAAACAAATGTAATTAATATGCAGGTTTTTTTTTTTTAGCATTTATGAATAAAACAGGGAGAAGGGAAAGCATGTTCATCAAGCTCACATACACTTATAAATCCATAAATTTGGCATTCTTGCATTCGAGTTTAGACATTTGTAGATGTCTGCTTCTGTTTGACCCATTTCTTGTTCAGAGCTCCTTTTCAGCCTTACTCAGACTCAGTGACCTCAGCTCTCTGGTTGGGCATTGTACCACAGTGGAGAGTTGAGTAGGAAAGGAAAAGGGAGGGGTTGGGGGTTATTCTGTGGTGGGACGGGTGGGGCGACGCCTGGCTTGGTAAATTTAGCCTCAGTTGGGATAAAAATAACTGGCGGCGTCCAGAGAATCTATTTATAGTTAAGACATTTTGAGTTGCAGAGGAAAACCCTCCCTCAAAGCAGCCAACCTCACTTTCCACTCAGATAAAAACAAACATCTGTAAAGGGGAATGCTGCAAAAGGCCACAGGCTGTTTTAATTAACTAATTTATTTTATGTGTTTATATTTATTATGTGCCATATAGAGCCCTCATTCGTATAACATTCAAATCACACTCAAACAGGAGACTTTAAAAATGAAAGCTTTACAAAGAGAGTTTGGTTCGACTTACTTGAGTAATACACTATCCTTATCTTTTCTATGTGTATTAACAACGTTCTGAAAAGTATCTTCTTTTTTCAAATAGTTTTAGTTTTTAACAAAGAGAAACTTCTTCTCATGTAACATTAAAATGAAGCTCAAAGTTTTTTCTCTTTCTTTTCATCAGCGGCTTCATCTAAACACCATAACAGAGCCTCATTTCTCTGAATCCACCAGCCCACAATTACAGGCCGTGTGCTGAGGTAACCTCCACTCGCCCACCGCCACGCTAACCCCACCCACCCAAACCACACTTTGATCTCAAACCAAATGTTCCCTCCCTCCTACTGTGGCAACGCTTTTCTCCTCCAGACCGCAAACCAGAGGGACTCCGAGTCGAGACCTGTACTGACCCTCTGAATGACTGGAACCACGCAGGGTCCAGACCAGGGTCTGGGAAAGTCTGGGAAAGTCTGGAAAATGAGAAATCCAGGTTTTAAAAAGTTGGAATGAATATGCAGCTCTGCGTTTGAATGTATGATATACATCAACAACTAAAAAGAAAATGGAAATCAGCAAAGCTTGTTTGCTCTAATTGTTTTCTTAGCTGCTGTAATTGCTGTGTTTAGTTCCACATTGTTGTAGATACAGTGGTTGGTGTAGTTGCTGTTACTTGCAGCAGTTGGTTTAGTTGCAGTAGCTGATAAATTTAGTTGCAAGTGTTACTGTAGATATTGACTTTAGCTGCAATAGTTGCCATGTTTATTTGCAGGTTTGTTTAACTGTTCTGTTGAAGTAGTTGCTTAGTTTAGTTGTAAGTTGTTGATTTAGTGGTTGGTGTAGTTGCTGGAATTGGAGCAACTGGATTACTTGCACGAGTTGCTATGTTTACTTGTAGGTGTTGCTGCAGATATTGGGGTTGGTTTTGTTGAGTAGTTGCCATGTTTAGTTGCAGGTGTCACTATATTTGCAGTGGCTGTTTAACTTTTTTTATTTTTTTTACCACATTCTTATCACAGACTTTTTCCTGGTCTTATTTCCACTTTTTAAAATCTGTTTAATTTCTTGTGTAAATGCTCATCACTGTTGTGTTTTATGCTATATTTGTTTTATTGATTGGTCTTTGTTTTATTTGGTTGTGTGATCTCCTTATTTTGTTACTTTTTTGAAGCAATTTGTAATTTGATAACATTTATGAAAATTAAATAAAGATGATCATTATTAAGAGGCCAGACGGGTGCTTTCTGCTGAAGGTTTCAGATGCAATGCATTTAGATAGTTTCTGTTGTCATTATGATTTAAAAAGGGCAAACACAATTGTTTGATAATAAATGGCTTCACCCAACCACTAACCATGAGTGAAAGAAAAGTTTTTGTATTATCATTTATATTCTCTGAAAAAAAATGGCCAAAAAAATCACAAATTCTGCCAGGGTATGTAAACTTATGAGTACAACTGTATATCAGTTTCTGTCTCATTATCCAAAACTCATTTGAATGGACAAAACCCTGAGAGCAGGAACAGTTTAACTCCACATCCAGCTTGAACTCTCCAGCTCTATGTGAACAATATGCAAATGAGACTGATTCAGCCAATCAGCAGCCGAGCGCCTGCTGAGAACGGACCTTGTTATCACAGCACAGACAAACTGCTCCTTCACCAGCAAAAATCCAATTGACACTTTGGGATTAACACTCCTAAAGAGCACTTTAATTAGGCATGCCAGTTCACTTGTCTAAATCTGTTTATTTATCTGTGTTAATACCCAATAATCAAATTTGCATCTCTGTAAAGGATTTTATAAAAGCATGTTTGACTATTTTCTGGTCTGACTTTTGGAGAAAAAGTATTCAACAGCACCATGTTTCCCAAATCATTGCTAAATGGCTGTGAGGCTTTCAACAGATCTGTAGAAACTGACACTCAGCTTGTCTGCCAGGCTGATGAATCCACATCTTTATCACCTGTGACATTTTGACACCTGAAAACAGTTGGAGGAGATGAGTGCTTCATTAGCAAAAAAACAAAAAAGGTCTGAATTCAAATTTATGCATTGACTTTTGCTTTTGTTGCTACAAAGCAGACATGCAGGCAACTGTATCACCGTTGCTAAGACATCCAATACATTATTACATTATCTGATCTGCCGTCACTGCAACTAAAACACCAGCTGTCTGGGAGACAGTTGCTGTTTTCTGAGAGAAAAATATTATGCTCACTGGATTAGGTTTTCTAAACAGCATGTCAATGTGTTTTTTCCCCCTTCCAAATTATCTGGTTTTGCACAACAGTCCAGATTTTTTCATAAGCAAACAGCCAATTTGAGTCATTTGCATTTCCCCAATCATAAGGATGGACAAATGGACAAAATTAGTCTGCATGGATCGAAATAATCTAAAGCCAGATACACATGCATTACAGCCCCTTTTTTTAGACATTAACTGACATAAATGAGAACTCAAATGTAGGATGCAGCAATGTAGGACAAAGTTGTGTATTCCAATTAATAGTGCATGCAATTCTCCCTTTGCATTCACTACTACTGTAATATAATAGTGTAATGTCTTCCAAAGTAAGCCGTTACTGTAATTACCTTACATTTTTCTGTAACTGTACTTACTTCAGTAATCACACATAAGTTACTAATCAAAAAACTATGCTGTTACTTGTGTTTCTGAGGTTCTTCAGTTATCTGGATGCTAAGGGATAAAAAGGAAAATCCGATGTGCCTTTTTCTGCTGACAGAGGGAGGAAAACAATAGTATAATGGTTTACAACCTTTGAGGAGTTTTGCGGTCATTTATGATACAGTTTGTATGATTAGCCTGATAAAAAGAAAGTAAATATTTAGAAAATATAATAAGACAACAATTTAGTGGTTTGATTAAAGGGTGAGACGAGTATTGGGGTCTTTCTTATTTAATTGGATTAATGTGGATTCTGACCCTGAGCTGGACTTCTGCTGCTCTATGGTGAATGAAGGAGGATCAAAGAGACCTGCTGAGTTCAGGTGATCCTCAGTTTTTACCCTCTGTTTCTCTTTGACCATCCTAACGATGATGTCATTTGTTACCTCCTTCCATGTGAGAAATCACAGCAGAGAAATCATGTGAGTGAGGTGGTATCTGGTGAGGTAAAGGTCTGTAAACATCACATCACATCACAACACACACACACACACGCACACATATATATAGACAGAACTAATTGTTTGGTAAGAATAAGTAAAAAATATTTCCCCAAAAAGCCGGGATGCTGTGTAAAATACATGAGGATAATTTTCTTTTTAAATACTGAAAAGAATTTAAATATTAACACAGCACAAGGGGAACTAATTCACACTATTATTACACAAAAACAGATTAAATATATTTCAGAAATAACAAAAATAATAACTAGAAGAATTAAAGTTGAGTAAAATAAAATACCATATGTTAATTTGTAATTACATTTTTAAAAATGACTTTAGGTCAGATGGGTGATCACACTAAATGTTATCAATCAATTGGGAAGATGTGATCAGTGAGGAGGACATGTGAATACAAATGAAAGAAACGTAAAGCAAACAGAACTAAAGTGCAAATGTTCTTCAGTTAGATGACAGTCAGATGACCTGATGCTGATACTACCACAGGAACCTGCAGTGAGGCTAATGTCTTTACAGCAGGGACACTGTAAGAATTTACAAAAGCTAAACCTGCCTCCCCGTGAGTGTCTTTATGTAATCAAGGTGATGGTTGTTTTGAAAGTTTTGCAATTAGAAGAAAGGAAAGAATAAAAACATAAGGTTGATTTGTCTAAATTCAAATTAAATTTTAAGATTTTGTTCTCCTAATAATCCTTTTCTCCATCTCCTCCTTACCTGCTCTCACTAAAGATAGAGTTCAGATGTGTGTGTGTGTCTGTGTGTGTGTGAGTGAGTGTCACCTGCTGAGTTCAGGTGATCCTCACTCCTTTACCCTCCCCCTTTTTACCATCCAGACCTTTGTGAAAATGGTGATGTGACAAATCACAGCAGCATGAGGGAGGCGGAGGTGTCAGGTGAGCTCTGATAAGCTTTTTTTCCCCATGTGGCTAATTTGTTGTTGATAAACACAGAGAATTTGTTATTTTGTAAGAACGACTTTCTTTCATGTTTTATGTCTTTTTTCCCAGAGTCATCAGCAGCACACGTCAGCTGATCAGTTTGTCCACAAAGAAAATAAATCTCTTTTTTATTATTTTCAGGTGAGTTATTTTTTCCATCTTCACTGCTACAACATATTTTAGTATCTCCTGGAGAAAAGGACAGATGGAGGACAGTTAGTGAATCAGGAAGTGCAGAGGATTAGTAAGGAGGAAGTGAGGGCATCTATGAAGAGGATGAAGAGTAGAGAAGTGGTTGGTCCAGATGACATACCTGTGGAGGTATGGAGATATTTTGGATAGATTGCAGTGGACTTTTTAAAATCAGATTGTTTAACACAATTTGGAGAGTGAGAGGATGCCTGAGGAATGGAGAAGTGTACTGATACTGATTTTCAAGAACAAGTGTGGTGTGCAGAGCTGTAGCAGGTACAGAGGGATAAAGCTGATGAGCCATACCATGAAGTTATGGGAAAGAGTTGCTGAAGCTAGGTTAAGATGAGAGGTGAAGATCAGTGAGCAGCAGTATGGCTTCATGCCAAGAAAGAGCACTACAGAGGTGATGTTTGCTTTGAGAGTGTTGATGGAGAAGAATAGTGAAGGTCAGAAGGAGTTGCTCTGTGTCAAGAGATGAACTGTGGTACTGCATTAGGAAGTAAGGAGTGGCAGAGAAGTATGTGAGGGTGGTGCAGGACATGTTTGAGGACAGATAGACAGTGGTGTGCTGTGCGGTAGGAGTGAGAGATGGGTTCAAGGTGGGGCTGGGATTACATCAGGGATTGTCTCTGAGTCCCTTCTTGTTTGCAGTGGTGAAGAGAGTCTGGAGAGGTGGAGGTATGAATGAAAGTCAGTAGAAGCAAGACAGAATCAGAGGGAGACAGGCGTAACAGTGAAGCTGCAAGGAGTAGAGGCAGTGAGGTTAGATGAGTTCAAATACCTGGGGTCATCCATCCAAAGCAATGGACAGTGCATAATAGAGGTGAAGAAGAGAGTGCAGGCAGGGTGGAGTGGGTGGGTGATTTGTGGTAGAATGATAGCAGAAAGAGTAAAAAGGAAGGTTTATAAGATGGTAGTGAGACCTGCTATGATGTATGGTTTGGAGATGGTGTCACTGACAAAAAGACAGGAGGCAAGGCAGAGATGATTTGGACATGTGGAGAGGAGGGATAGTGGATATACTGGACAAAGTGTGTTGAATATGGAGCTGCCACTCAGGAGGAAAAGAAAAAGACCCCAGAGGAGATTCATGGATGTAGTGAAGGAGGACATGCAGAGGGTTGGTGTGACAGAGGGATACTAGGGATAGGGTGAGATGGAGGTAGATGATCCACTGTGGTGGCCCCTAAAGGGAGCAGCCAAAAGAAGAAAAATTCAAAAAACAAGAAAATAATAAAAGAAAAGTAAAAAAATATTGATGTAATAACGGAATAAAAATGCAGTTAGAATAATTTAAATAAAATATGTTGGACTGTCATTGAATTAAAAAAACATTTACTTTAAGTCTTTTGAAGCTGTAAAA
Organism: Heterochromis multidens; assembly: GCA_015108495.1. Classification (NCBI taxonomy): domain Eukaryota; kingdom Metazoa; phylum Chordata; class Actinopteri; order Cichliformes; family Cichlidae; genus Heterochromis; species Heterochromis multidens. The sequence goes on along the minus strand of VUQS01021173.1, from coordinate 26,790 downwards.
CATGTTCTCTGATTCATCCCTGAGGTCAGATGGATGATCACACTAAATGTTATCAGCTGGGAAACTGTGATCACTGAGCAGCAGATGTGAATATGAATGAAGAAAATGGGAACACAAAGCAAACAGAGCTGAAGTGCAAATGTCCTTCAGTCAGATGACAGTGGAACATTGATACTAATGCTAATGCCACCTGAGGCACCTGCAGTGAGGCTTATGTCTCTGCCTCCCTGCCTCCCCCGGTGTGTTTTTACGTAAACAAGATAATGATTGTGATACCTGGTGAGTGATGTTAAAACAGGAAGAGCACTGAGATTTTGAGTTAGAAGAAAGGAAGAAAATACAGCAATAAAATAATAAAACAGAAGGAAAAGAAGAAAGGAACGGAAAAGTATAGAGGTAGAAAGAAGAAGGACAGTCATAATCAACATTTCTGACCTATTAGCCTATGTTGATTTGTCTTAATTGAAATTCAAATTTGGAGCACTTTTTAAAAAGGGGTTTCTGTACAAGCAGAAAAACTTGAGAGTGATGTGGAAAACTTCCTCTAATCTCTTCCAGCTAATCCTTTCCCGTTCCTCCTTTCTAGCACTCACTTGTGGAAGTGTAAATGTGTCTGTGAGTGCTTGTGCATGTGTTTCTGTGTGTGTGTGAAGGGTTTAGAAGAAATAAACCCTGTTGTAAGAAAAGCAAACCAGATGTAGAGGCTGTAACACGTGTTTTTGCTGCTTCCTCTTTCTCTGAAGTGTAGCGTGTTTCTCTTTCTCTAAGTGTATGTATGTGTGTGTGTGTGTGTGCGCGTGTGTGCATGTGTGCATGTGTGTGTATATCACATTGACAGTAGACTGACAAACTCGTGCTTACTTGTGTCAATGTTTTCCCCTCAGTGAGGGTCACTTTCTTTTTCTCACTTCGGCCTCTGACTTTTCAAAAGTGACCTTCAGAGTCTGTAAATATTAAACTGCATTTTGGTTTCAGTGATAGAAAAAAAAACTTTACAAAATGACGCTGTAGCTGCACAGTGAGGCTTGCAGCTGTGAGACATACTGCATGAATTTTGATCTTTTATTTAACATTGTGGTATTGCTACTTTTACTAAAGTTACAATTTCAGTGCAGGAATTTTATTTCAACACTTAAGATTTTTAAAGGTGCAAATTTTAGTCACAGAGTAAAAATATATAGTGAAAATGCAATAAAGACTGATAAATGAGCAGGATTTGAAGTCTGTTTGATGAGAGCAGTCCAAATACACTGACAGCAACAGGAGAATGATTAGGCAGAGTTCTGTCAGGACCACTTAAGTCAAAATAGGATTGTTATTTTCATCTGTAGTAATTTACATTTGGTGGTAAGGCTCTCTTCTGATGCCTCCACACCCAGAAAGCCTAAAGGCAGGGAGAGAAGCAGCAAGGCTGCCATACAAGACATAGCATGCATCAATGACAACATACAAGTATATTACACTGATCTGTCAGATACAGCAATAAAAGACTTCTCCCTGACTTAAGCCAGCTGTATGCAGGCTGAAGCAGACTAATATAGCTCAGCCCATATACTGTTTAAAATATGGATGTGAGTCTTGGTGAGTCATGGCACGGATAACAAAGAGCACTTTGTGTGTATTTGTGAAAGCCAGCAGCTTTGACAAAACATTAGTATTTGAAGTATGCATGACGTCTTTCTCATAGTTCTGGGGTCTGCAACAAAGCAAGTTCCTAGGATATCTTTTTGTTGTATGACTTCAACTTTAAGCCTAACAGCTGTTACAGGATGGTGGTTAGTAACTTGGGAGTCACAGAGGAAGGGGCTCCACTCCAGATCTCAGAGACTGGTTTATAGTTTATATGAAACAACAGTGTTCAAAACAAGATAATTTCCATTACTGGTATATAGGTGAGACAGGGTGGAGTGATAATAAATGGTATCATCTTTACCTCTGTTGGCTCTATAAGTAATGTGCTGTAATTTTTGAACTCTGTTATATTCGTACTGTTGCTGAAGTAAAGGATCAGAGTATTTCTGTCACCACAGAATTAAAGAGTCCAGGTCTTTTGGATTCAGCTCAGACTGCTTTGTTAGTCTGTGTAAGTGATAGGTGTGGTGTGATTTCTGTGAGTTCAATAACTGTGTGTGAGTGTGTCAGCCTTTAGTTGAGCAGCGCGTGGCAGGAATCACTCAGTGTGGTTAACCTCGCCACAATAAAAGCCTCCTCCCTGAGTCCTTGATGAGACTCTGAGCTCCGTGAAGAACTCTTTTTGAGGCTTTCATCACTTCACTTCTGCAGCTGACTCATCTAGCACGCGCCTGACTCCCCGCTGCCCTCCATCCTCCTGTTAAAATCCTGTGTGACTTCACTCATGCCGACCCTTCCTCAGCCAGCTGCAGGACAGGGGAGGGGCTGCTGGGAAGAAATGAGAGGCTGATGCATAAAGAGGCTGATAAGGAAAAAGACTTCAGCTTCCTGTGATCTGAGGAACTGTTTGGATACACAACAAAGTTTGTGGTTTGGATGGAAATTAGCACAAAGTAAATCTGGAGCTTCACAAAGGAGCTGCAGGAGTTCAGTGGCTGCTGAGTAAAACCCTCATCAGGGGGTTTTATTTCAGTCCAAATGCTACACCTGGGGTCTCATTTATCAACCAAGATTACTCACAGTTTTACACTTAATGCACGTGTACACTCATACATAAATGTCAACTGCTGCCTGCACATTTTCAGTTTCTCAGATTTTACATCTGATTCTGATTCTTAGTGAACTGTTTAGCTCGATGTGTTCCTAAATGTTAGGTAAGATTACTGTAAGAGATGACAGAGTACCAAATGTAAGGTGATTATGAGGTGAAATTGAGAATTTAGCTAATGAATTACAAATATTTTTGGCTCCTCGAGACAACTCTCTCTGATCAGGAGATGGATTGTTTGATTCTGCAGCTCCATTAATTGGTCTTTATTTAAAACATAAATTATTTCATTTGTCTGTCTGTCTTTCCTTTACACTTTTTTTGTTATTCTTTGATGAATAAACTTTGCAGTGATGCAGACACTTTACCATGTGCAACCAGAAGGAGACATCAAGGCAGATTCATGAAGTCATACTCATCATGGACTATCTTGTGGGGACATTAAACATGATGTCCAAAGAGTGGGATGTCTTGATTATATTAGAAATTCTCTGCCAATGGTTAAAAATTTCAGCAGGTGAATTCCCTCTTTTGGTTGCAGGCTCTTTATGTGCCTGCAACCAAAGCCTGCTCAAACATAACTGGTCAATGAAATGTGAACTGCAAGTAGACAAGAAAGGGAAACTTTTGTCCTTGACCACCAATATATCAATATACATATGTTTATAGAGATTAAAGCAGGATAAACCCAAGGAATGTAGAAATTCAAATGTTACTTTCTCCAGTCATATTTGTTTTGACTGGGAATTCAATGTTATTCATTAAAAACCCGAACACGTCTCAGGAACAGTAAATGTAAAGTTGTTTCCCCTTCTCAAGAATCACTTTATGTGTCAGATGTTGAGCAAAATAGAAACGTTGCATTAAAGCAAGTAGATCTCTTCTGTTTGTGCCACCACCCTTTATCTCTATTATTAAAGGTCACAGGTTCAATCCCACCACCCACACAAGCTCACCATCAACCTGCTGCCACAGATTACCCAGTAGATACATGATACATGCAGTTTACAGTGAGTCAAGTAGGCGTGCTGGAGCTGAGCAGACAGATTATATCACTTTCTCATCGATGATGACTAAGAGTGTTGACTGAGAGAGCTTTACACCCCTCTGCTTTCTCCTCTGACACTCCGGTTATTAAACAGACATAAAAGCATCCTGGGATTGCACTGTCACTATGAAATATTCTGATTCAAATCCCTCGCTGGGGTTTTAGTCATTTCTGTGGTAAAACACAGTGACTGTCACTACTAATGGCTTTGTGTTGTTGTTCTCAACTCCAGGAGGATTCTGGGAAATGAACTGACAGTTTAATGGCAGTAAACTCTCATTTCTGCTAAATGTTTTGTCTCAGAAAGAGTCAAGCTAATGACACATCTGCTCACTTTTTGTTTTGTGGATGTGTCACTGCTACAGTCAGATAATCCCACAACTCAATTTTACAGTTAAAATGTTTACTTCAAAAGCTGCATGATTAAAATGCAGCAAACCCATCAGGGGTAATTTGTGAAAGCATTGTGTGTGCATAAAAACTATTCACCTTTTTCATGCACATAAACTGGTATTTCTAAAAGAAACAATTTGGAGTGCAAATTTGTGGGCTTGGTGAATAATTCAGTCACTGTGTACATGGGTGACATGGATGTTGAAAAAATAAGCAACATAATTAAATATAAAGCAAACAGGCAGTCTCATTATCATTCGAGCCTTACTTTTTTCAGAATACAAACACGCCTGCCTGTATTAATATGCAAAATTTACTACTGCAAATTATTTGACATGCATTAAATGTTCTTGTGACTCTTATTATTACAATTTTATTATATTTTTTATTGGTTGTAATTATGGGTGCTATTAATAGCTGTGTCTATACATAAACATATGATTCCTTACTGCTGTTACATTTTTCCAGTGATTTTCCTACTGTTTGTAATTGCAGAAATGAGACGCATTTCCTTTTCTCCAATTCTCCAGTGTCTGAGTTTCACATTTTGCAAAACTGTGCTTTTTCTTTTGGTGTATTTTCATTACCATGTCTTATAACAATTTTAGAATTAAATGATGACATATTTGTCCATTCATGGCTAAACACGAGAGTGGAAATCAGCTGTCTGTGCATGTGAGTAAAATTTCACAGTGACTGAGTTTTATAAAAGACAGCTATGTCTACACATACTTATAAATCAGTTCATAAATCTGTGTACTCAGTTTTAGTTGTGAATCTACACATACAGTCATGTGGAACAGAAAGTTTTCACAGGACTCTATGCAGTCTTATAAAAAACTAATTGCTAATCAAATGCACTTGATTAATCAATCAGCAAGTGTGACCACCTCCATAAAAGCAGAAGTTCTGGAAGTTTGGTGGTCTTGAGTGTTCAGGTGTATGTTAACACCATGCCACAATCTTCCCAGGAGTGGATGTCCCACCAAATTCACCCAAGACCAGACCGTGCAATGCTCAGAGAAATCCCAGTGCTACATCTCAGAATCTACAGATGACCACTTCAGTTACTCCAAGTAGCTGAGGTAAAGCCTAGCAGATAGCTTGCAGCTACAGCCTACTGTGTGAGCATCCAACTCTCAGTCAAAGAGGCCATGCCCTTGATAATGAAAATTAATACAATTAAAACAGGTGAGTTATTGGAATAAAATCTCCTCTGTATAGTTGTTATGAAGGGGGAACTCATCTGTAGAGACTAAATATAGGCTGTAAACATGCTTATTTCTACTGTAAAGGTGGGCATTTTAACATAGTTCACTGGGATTGGTTTGCTTTTAGAGCCATTTTTCTAAAGGAACTGTAGTTTTTGGCAGTTCAGCACTGGCTTCTTTTTTCAGCTTGAGCAGTTGGTACTCAGTTAACAGTCCATTAGAACGTCACATTCCCACAATCTCTGACTTACAGTATGTCCCCACAGTCTCTGTTATGCAAACATACACACACACACACACACACACACACACAAAAATAAGCTTGTTTATCTCTTCAGTGGCTTGTTTTTTTACGGACCATCAGCAGGAAACTGCACAGAACTGCTTCATCCAGAATCAATGATGCTGTCTGGTGAAGGTTTGGATTGTTATGAAACAGTCTGACAGAAAACATCTGCTGTCTGTTCAGATGTTAGAAATTAGTTGTTTATATGGACTAAGGAGAGTTATAACTTCTGTGTGTGTGTGTGTGTGTATGTGTGTGTGTGTGTGTGTGTGTGTGTGTGTGTGTTCTATTGCTGTTGCTCAGACAGTAAAGGAAGCTGGTGTGTGTGATTAGTCTAGTTCCTGTCTGGGTATCTGTTGTGTCTGTCAGTGTCTCTGGGTTTCCCCTTTTCTGACTCAACACAACTCTCCTGTGAACCTCCAGCATAAAACTGAGTCATCAATGAACTTTCTAACTGAATGTAATTCTTGTTTTCAGATATTTTAATAGGAAAACAAACTTATTTTAAATCACATGAGAAAGATGAGTGTGGCCACATGCACATGCCTGCATGCATGTTTCTGGAACAGTTATGATATGCATAGTTAATGAACCCATTTGCATGCAGTTTCCTCCTTCGGTAGCTTCAACATTACTGATGCTTCAATACAGCAAAACACAACTGGCAAAAAGTACATGAAAAATTTACCCAAATCAAATGAGTTTAGGCAAGGACAGCTGTTAAAGTGGGCATTCAGGCACCTTCAGTTAATAAGTAATTAAATTTGATAGGCAGTTTACAACATAATAATAGTTCTTTTTGTGCTGCAACCTGTCATTTATTTCAGCTGATTCCATGACATATTCACTCAGCAAGTCACTGTGAATCAGTGCTGCAAAGAAACCAAGATGAATAAGAAGAGAACTGCTGGGACCTTGAAATACAAGGGAAGGACATCAAACCAGAAGAGATGAGTCCGGCCTGATGAGTCTACATAAAACAGCAACCTATGGGACTAAAACATGAAGCCAAAACCAATGTGCCAAAAAACAGAAATTGCCCTAATGGTCTACTTGAGGCTGGTTTCAAAAGCAAGTCAATTCCCATGGGGTTCAAGGTTAAAATGATCAACTAAAGAAAAAAAAAGAAAAAGCAGAAATAAGCACGATCAAGGCTTCAAGTTTCACATCAACTAATTGAAATCACTGAGCTGGATCTCTTGCTTGTGTGCTTGGTGTTTTTTTTAAGTGTAATTATTTGACATATAATATGGCTTTATACACAGGTAATTAGAATTCTGTGCTCCATTTTTGGTGACTAAAGTTCTACTACTTTATTTGTATGTATTTTGTATTGTACTTAGCAGTAATTAGCAGGTATCTGTGTCTGTGTGACGCTCCTGTACGCTATTGATGCAGCTTGCTAAACAAGCTAACAATTGCTAGCTGATAACTTAGCACTCCAACCTTTTGTTGGACAAAACAACATGGCAGTGGCCAAAATGCTAAGGTTAAGGCATCAAAGTGGGGCTTCACAAACCAATGGATGCCATCCATCTTTATATAGTATATGAACCAGTTATGAGATTCTTTGGTGGCAGCAGTGTTGGACATTTATTTAGGCAACACCTCAGCACTGTACAAAGACATACCATACTATCTGGTTGAAACTTAGTGGGACTGACTTGGAGTGCAAACAGTGTGCTGAAATGTAAATATAATGCAGCACAGATGTAGGTTCTCTACTTTAAACAGTTAAAGGAAGGAGACACAAAGCCTTTATGCAACTGAGATGCAAACTCTATGCAAATGAGCTGGTTAATGGCAGACTGGTGAGACATCTTAAAACAGATTAACAGGCTGCAGAGAGGGAACAGTCTCCCATCGCAGTTTGTGTATTTGCGATGCTTTAAGCACTGCTGGTTAGTTTATTGATATTTAAACACTCTTCATATATAATGTATGTAAAATCATACAAGTCATTACAACTCCAGAAAGTTAATTATTGGAAAAGATATTTTTAAGCAGACTCTTAATCTTGTGTCTCACCATGCAGAGGTGACCAAAGCCCTAAAAAGCTTAGATCAAGAAATGAAGGGGATCAAAAGCCCAAAAGTCTAAAAAGTTTTATTAAAGTTTGAGCCTATCACACTGAGTTGTGGTCGTTCAGCTCCACACTGACTCCGCCCGTCTCTGCCTAAATGAGGCTTCTCTGGCTCCAGACGTGTGGTAAACCCGAAGTGCAGACTTTAATCCGTCTCTGCAGAAACCAGAGGGGGACCACACAAGACACTGCAGACCGGATTCATACAATCTGACTCCTACACAGAATTTACAGACTGTGATTCAGGCGTCTGAGAGGTGTTTCCACCACCATGCTTCATCCAGAAATCTGTTGCTTTTGCAGTATTTTCAGGTTCAGACTATGCAGAGTTTTCCCCCCTGTTTTCCTTCCGTCTGCACAGACTGTTCAGGATGTGTGGAATTATGTCTGCACAGATCCAGACTCAGCTTTCTATCTGTCTGTTTCTCTGTCTCCCTGCAGGGCTGTTAAACTGTGTGTTTCCTCTCAGGCTGCTGCTGTCAGACATAGTGTCCACATTACATGCTGCAGGCCTCATCAAACATCAAACCTTTTCCATAAATGGATTCTCTGCTCTGGAGTCAGAGCTGCTGCAGTTTGACGGTTTTCTGGGTGTTGCCACTGTGCTGCATTCCTGAATCCTGAGCAGCTTGAGAGGAATGTGAGGAATGCAGCAAGCATGTGACAACACTTGACAGGTCAGGAACGTCTGTATCCGCACAGATAATACCATGAGACTCACAGTGGGCTGATACTGGCTCTGTTTGTGCAACATGGACAACAATTAATCTGTGAGCCCCGAACTGTGATTCAGGGGGGCACAAAAGCACATCTGTGGGTGTCATCAGATGATGTTAATAATAATAAAGCAGACAATAAAACCAACTAAGTGAAGGCATTAAGGTTGAAAATTCAAGGCTAAGTTGTGTCAAATGAAAATACCAAGTCAAACCGAGGGATGCACCAGGGGCGGCTGTGTTGTGTTCCAGCTTCAATGCAGCCACAAGAGCTGATCATGCTGACTTTGGCCAATGATTGTGATTCCAACATGACGTGCCATAGTATTTTTCAGAAGTGGCTTCACATCACTAACTATAGTGTGACGTGGCTGTTTTTAACCAAAGCCATGCCAAGCTTCACAGAGCTGATGAGGAGGATAGGACGTCTGACACAGCATGTACACAAATGTGCAATTCAGTTTTTACAGCCATTTTAATGATATATCAGTACAGAAGCTCAGAGATTCGGATTATACAGAGGGAGATTTAAAAAAACTTTGAAAAAAAACTTACACTTCTTCTTCTAATACCAACACTGATGGGGAGGTTTTGTCTGAGTGGCGACACCTATCGTTTAGGAGAATACTGCAACATCACTCTTTGTGCACAACACAACCAATGCAACTTTTGTCATTTTCAGCATGCAGAGTTACTGTTGTAAAGACCATATTTCAACCAAAACCACAATCTTTAAAACTAACCAAGTAATTTTAGTGAATAATCAGAATCAGAATACTTTGTTAATCCCTGAGGAAATTATGTGGTTACAGTTGCTCCAGGACAGTAAGAAAGTAATTAAAAGTTAAAATACCAATATTTAATAATACAATATATTACAAATTACAAAATATTACAAATAGCTCTAATAATACAATAACTCAATATATAAATATCCTAATATATTACAGAAAATTACCTATAGATAAGTTAATTAATTAATAAACACAGATTAATAAACCTAACCAGCAAATGGGGGAAAAAACTCCAAAGGTACAAATGAGACACAAACCCATGGTCTCCTAGCTGTTCACATTCAAACACCTAATGCTGATGTGATAGATCTTTTAGTGGCTATCACTACCACAGTGGGTGCGTGAATCCACCAAAAAACAAAAAAAATAAAAACAAAACAAAACAAAAGAAACATAAGCAACCAGGTGGTATCTGACAAAGTGGTGCTACCTGCCTTGGGATGAGAATGTGTTAGCTAGGCAAACAGATTCCCTCTGTAAGTGTTTCTTTGCAACCAAACTGTTCAATCATGAAAAGTTAATAAAACTCAGACTACAAGTGGAAACTAGGAAGCTTCTACTACCAACAATCTTGCCCCATACTTACAGAGTCTACATATTATTATGCAGATATCTGTTTATAGATATTAGATATGAGTTACTAGTTTGGTTCCAGTGTTTTCTCTCTTTCCTTTCCCCTTACATCTTAACTAGTCATGGTAAATGGCTAACCCTCCCAGAACCTGGCTCTGCCAGAGGCCCTTTTTCTGTTAAAAGTGAGTTCTTTCTCCTCATCATCACCATGGTACTGTTCTGTCTCTAAGATTGAAGGGTCTTTTATTTACAATATAAAGTGCCTTGAGTTGGTTGTTGTTGTGAACTGGCACCATATAAATAGGTTGAGTTTAACTGAATTGGATGTGGCAGGTCACTGTCCAAGAATATACCCGGGATTCTTCCTTCTGGTTTGAAATGTGTAGGCGGGAAACTTGTTGAACAATGGAGCAGAAATAGAAGGAGCTTTTGGCCACAGCTGCCCTTGTGTGTGTGTGTGTGTGTGTGTAAAAACAG
>VUQS01021173.1:0-12611 GCA_015108495.1 Heterochromis multidens | reverse complement strand
TCTAAACCTGTGTGTGTGTGTGTGTGTGTGTGTGTGTGTGTGTTTGCGTGTTTGTTTGCGTCTGTCGGGCAGCAGGGCAAAGCCAGAAGTCTGCTGTGGGAGTTTTCTGACTTTACAGTAGAGTATATGTGTGCATTTCCACTCTGCAGACTGATGAAGCCAGCATGAGTCACACCAACACTGTGTGAAGACTGATATAAGTTGTAAAGCTATGGAAGAGATTTTTGGAAGACCTTTGAAGGCCTGATTGAGGGTTCAGATCTGGTTTTAGGTTCAAGTTTAGGTTTAATGGACCTGCCTAAGCGTATGTCATATAGGGCCCTCACAAAGATAGAAGTACATGTGTGTGTGTTAAAAGGTATGGGCTCAGATTCCTGCAGCTCTTGTTTGTTGTGGAACATAATTCTGGATGAGCTGTTTTGTGTTGCACGCTATGTGCACATTTTCTTCTTCCCACTGCCGAGACATGCCTCATCATGCTTTCACAACATGCTGTCTGTATGTGCGATATTATGCATGTGTGTCTGTTATGAGTAGTGAGATGTAGCTGACTCTGCAGCTCTTTGGCATGTTAAAGAGTCACAGGAAACTGAAGTTCAGAATCAGAATCAGAATCATCTTTATTTGGCCAAATTTGTGCACACAAACAAGGAATTTGACTTCCAGACAGCCTTCTGCTCTTTTTAGCATTGTTTTTGTTAGCACATTAAGAAAAAACACCAAGATGAATTTCAGGAAAACAAGTGGGAAAAAATAGGAACATTTACCATTTTGGAGCATATTCTAATTCTTTTGGAGAAACAAATGCACATATTTATCTTGAGTTTGGTTGTATTTCCATATCAGTTTTAACTGAGGGCACTCTTTACTGCTCATTTACTCTCTGCTGGCAACTGGAGTAGCTTTGCTTGGTTTACAGTTCAAAATCATCCTTATTTAACTTATATTGGGTCTTGTTGCAGCCCTTCAGTTCATACTCTGTCTGAAACACAGAGTCAAGTTCTTTGAGCTCCTCCTTTAAAGTCACCCCACCTTCAGTTCAATTCAATTCAATTCAATTCAAGGCGCTTTATTTAAGGTAAAGACTCTTCAATAATACAGGGAAAACCCCAAGATCAGACGACTGCCTATGAGCAAGCACTTGGAAACAGTGGGAAGGAAAAACTCTCTTTTAACAGGAAGAAACCTCTGACAGAACCGGGCTCAGAGAGAGGCAGCCATCTGCTGTGACCAGCTGGGGGTGAAGGGAGGAAGACACAAAAGACATGCTGTGGAGGAGAGCCAGAGATTAATAATAACTAATGATTAAATGCAGAGAGGTGTATAAACACATAGAGAGTGAAAAGAGGTGAGTGAAGAGGAAACACTCAGTGCATCATGGGAAGCCCCCCAGCAGCCTAGGCCTACTGCAGCATAACTAAGGCAGGATTCAGAGTCACCTGATCCAGCCCTAACTGAATTTCCTGAAACTTGGTGGAGTGGTGGGGCACAGGCAAAGAAAGAATAAATCAAATTTTGGGGTGAACCCAGATTAAAATGTAAAAATAGGACATTGACTTTGGTAGACGAAATGATGAGGAGCCAATTTAGTTAATGTTCTTTTCTTCTTTCAAGATGAAAGAGAGAGAAATGATCTGATAGAAAATCTATTTCAGGAACTGAGGTTTCATTCTGTGGATCCAGGATCTGTGGCTTCATTGTTGGGGTTTGGGGTCTGCTGCTGTGATGGGCCGTGGTTGGAGCCCCTCCCTCTGAAATGGGAGCAGTGTGCAAGGAAGGGTCTGTGGTAAGTATGGTTTGGTATTTGTGTGTGTGTGTGTGAGGGGGTCATTAACGAGGGCTTTCAGGATTCAGTTCAGAGTGCTGCTTTTGGTGTGTTTGGGGGGGGTCAGCAGAGTGGAAGGCGTGTTGGGATGGGTTGGAGCTCCTGTGGTGGTGGTGGTCAGGAGACCATTTTAGTCTATTTCTAAACTAAATGTCCAACCAACCAAAGAAAAAGAAAACCAACCAAACAGAGGAGATGAGTGTGTGGTGCAGTGGAGGATGGCGATGGTTGGTTGATTTGATGGATGATCAAATCAAGCAAATCAATCTTTTGCCAACCAAAGGTTTGCTGTTTGATATAGAAACAGGTCGGAGACCACAGCTCCCAAGCCCACATGCATACAGCATCTACCTCTTCTGCCTGTATCTAAGTCCAACTAACACAAAGAGTTTGGGGCTTTTTTAGGGTTTTTTTTTTAAAGTTTTTACTTTTTGTCACAAAAGTTCAAAGTTTTAGGAAGATTCTTTTATGGACATTTTTGGATTGGAGTCTTTAAACAGGCAGAAGTCCTGAGTTGAGTTCAGGTAAATTTACACATACACTCGGAAGCAAACAGTGAGGACATTCAAAAATATACCTGCAGACTGTACACATACAGGTCTGTTTTAGGGGACAGGCCTGTATGTCCTTTAGACGACATTACATTGATTGGCAATCATTTGTTTAGGCCAAAATACAATGATTTACATTGTGGGGACTTGTTTGGTTACAAATTGGTGGCTGCCCCCTATATTATGACTGTGAAAAACACAAATTTTCTCACAACATGAGTAATACAGACGCACACACGCGCACACACACACACACAGATTGAAATGTCATCAGTAAAGCGGGCAGAAGCGGCAAAGCCTGTGTTTCTCTTTCTGACCTTTGACCTGTCTGGACTTCCTGCTGACCCCCACATGACAGGAAGGAGCTGAGGTCAGGTAGTGGTGCTGGTAAGGAGGAGGTGAGGGAGTTGGTTAAGGTAGAGAATGTGTGTAGAGATCAAAGTTCAGAAGAGTCTCTCACATCTGAGCTGACCAAACCAGTACTTTGTAAGTATCATTTAGACATTTTTGGATACTTGTACTTTACATTAATTATTTTCTTTTCATGCTACTATATATATATATATATATATATATATATATATATATACACACACACACACTCCACCACAGTTTAGAGGACAACAGTTTGACCATGCTACATTTTTTGTGGGAGCTGCAGAGTTTTGCAAACAAATTATCGGAGGGTAATTCCAGGAACAGAAAAATAAACAGCAAGGGTTTTAATGATCATGTCAAAGGTTGCTCTGCATGTGTGACCATGTTCTGCTTTTCCTTTCAATAATTTGAATTTATAGCTATTCATTTTGAGATTTTGGGGGATTTTGCTACAGATTTGTGGTTCTGTGATATATTTTCTATGCTGTTTTTCTTCAATGTTAGTGTTACTTTAGCCATGCATTAGTGATCCAGACTCATTATTGGTTCAAAGAGCAGGAGGAAGCCAGCAGGTAACACACAAATGCATGTTTTTATCACATCAAAGGATTTCTGGAACTTTAACCTAAACCAAAACTTACCCTTACCTTAAAACTTTAAAGCCTGCACCATAAAATAAAATCATGGCAACAGGTCTTTTGTCCGAAAAAGAAGGGTGGGTCTCCACATTGTGACTGTGTGAACATGTTTATAACTTCTAATTGTCTTCAAATTCACTCCCTCATTAACATGTAAGGTCAGCGCTGCCATTCCTCAGGACTGGTAAATATTTGCAGATGTATTTTTAGCTGACAAACAGAACATGCCTATGTGACTATTTTTAACTTGTCAGCTGGCCTGCTGCCTGTTATTATCTGCAGCAGCTGTTCAAAATACAAGAATTTACGTACTTGCTGAAACAGAGTACTGATGGAGGACTTATTAACAGTGCAATTTTTCAACCATGAAAATAAAAGACAATTCCCATAAAGTTCAGTTACTTTGGAGACACCTGCTGCTGCCTGGCTGGCTGGGGTCTCAGCCTCACACTGCTCTGCTTATAGTTCAGTTCACTGGAGAGGAAAATACACATCAGTCCACATCTGCTGTGAAGCTTTCTTGACTTCATTGTAGTTTTATTTTCTTTCACAGAGCTTATTGATCATTGTAAATTTGAATTTACTTCAGGATATTTTATATTTTTAATGTTAAAAATTTAAACCAGCATTACTTTGTTTATCAGTTGGTCTTAATTTTTTGACATAGTGTGTTACATATTTTCTTTTACTTTACAATGTTTTGTCTTTAATTTATAGGGCATATACTGTTTTATTAGCTCAGTTTTATTACATTTTGCTCTGCCTTATTAACATCTTGTCAGTCAACTGTGAACCATTTTGAACTGTACTAACCTGCGTAAACAGTGCAGTACAAATACATTTTGACTGAACTGCACTCTTCACTCCTTCTGGAAGTTCACCTTAATTGAATGCCTCAAAGTTGAGATTAGTTTAACTTATTACCCTACCACTTTATGGCAAGTCTTTTCCCGTGTGTACCCTTTAAAACATTTTAATGCAATTATTTGATTAAAAAATGGCTTACTGTGCAGGTTAATTGCACTAAAAGACCATCGAATGAGTCAATGTTCCACTTTTGTGGAGTTAAATTATAGTATCTTATTCGTCTGTTCCTTGGCACTAATTAGAAAGTATGTGTGTCTTTGTAATGCACCCATAAAGTCTATGCTAACTGCTGCTAACACTCAGCACTTCCCCCTGTGGCCTAAAAATGGTCACTTTTCAATCCAATAAAACCCCATAGCAGCAGCCAAAATTCTAATGTCGCAACTTTAAACATGGCCAAAGTTTCAAATAAGGAAGCCAGCATATATACAAGTAGTCCCTGTGAACCAAAATCTCAGACTGCTCTAAATTCTCATTTCACAGCAGTTTAAAAAAAAAAATTGAGTCTTTGTGACGATTTTTATGTAAGTGCATAATCCAAATATATAATCTGAATTACCAACAGTATCTGCTTCTTGAACTCTGTTCAAGATAAAAACACTTTCATAACTGCAGTGCCTCACCTGCAGCCTGTCTAAATGTAAACACACCTTCAGGTCTCATGACATTTGCAGGGATGGAGGTGTGACATCAGTGAAATGTCACCTGGAGGCTGGTGACAATCAGGTTTGTTTGTGCATTTAAAGAGCTGTGTAGCTTCCAGCTCGTGTTCCCTTTAAACTTCATAAGACAACCTCAAGTACCCCGCAGCAGCTTTATGCTTGTATAGAGGTGTCGTGTTTACTGACACAGACGGAACCTCCGTGGTTGTAAACAGAAACTGATTCAGATCCAGATCCTGGAGGCGTGTTGCATGCCATCAGGGTTCATTTCCCAGAAATTTGCAGGGCTGAGCGGCTGCAGATGGAACAGAGTGTCCATATGAAACAACGAAAGGGAACAGCCATACATGGTCAGTGTGTCTGTCTCTCTGTCTGTGTGTCTGTGTGTGTGTGTGTGCAGTATTTCAAATATGCAAGAAAGTCCAAATATTAACAGAAGCAGACATTTTGAAAGTTGTTTGGAACCTGCACAGACACAAGAGATCAGAAGTCTGCAGGACCCCTGCAAGCTTCAGGATCCATTACCAGGAAAGGAATATAATACAGTTCTGTCAAGACCACTTGAGTCAAAATAAGACTGTTATTCCATCTGCAGTCATTTATATTTGGTGGTATAGCTCCATTCTGAGACCTCCCTGCCCTTCCATGCACACACAAGTAAAGTCAAAAGGCAGGGAGAGGAAATGCATGACCACCTCACAGAAAGAAGCAAGCATTAATGACAACAGACATGACACAAATTAAGTTGGTTACAACTTAGCTTGCAGAGACAGCAGCAAAGAAACGGTATGCAGGCCGAAGCTACTCTTACAGAACAGTCATAGGCTGTACACAAAAGCAGGACGTAGCCACCATGACATCACCTAGTGTTTTTTTTTTTTGGAGTCTTAAGTGATTGTATCTGAACCAGAGCATGTAGTGCAAACTTATCAGTTAACACTGACTATTTTGGTTAATAAGCTGTATTTATAAAGTGTACAGGTACACCACGCAGACACAGACACTTGCTATGTAGTGCTAACTGACAGATTAACAAATCAAAGTGGCCAATTTCAGCATCCAAACAGATTAATTGTAAAACAGTTCACCCAGCATACAGTTGTTATGATGGAGGAAATCATCCATAAAGGCCAATAGCTGATGTGTTTTAGCATTTAGATTAGCTGGTCTGGCAGGATTGCTGGTTGAACTTAAATTTGTGACTTGCTAAAACTAACACTATGCTCAATTTTACTCAAGGACCTCTAAGCCAGTCTTTTCCACGCTAATATTGGCACAAAGTGAACTTCAAGTAGACTAAAAATGACTCTTGCAGTCACACAGACTCCAACACTAGTGTCCTGGAAAGCAGCTGGCAATGGTAGGCATTTTTCTGGTCTGGAGATTTGCTGAAGGGTCATTTTAACCAGGCCAACCAGGCCAAGGCACAACTGGCTCGGCACCTGTACATGAACTGTCAAAAACTTACATACCCCAAATAGGAGTAATTGTGTTAATGTGTTAAAAAAGATCATGGCTGTCAGTTAAACTCATTGCAGAAGCCCTGCCCATAGGCAGTACATTCCAACAATTTTAAGGTGGCAAAAACCTTGGAGTCATTCCTTGAGTTGAAATGGATGATCTGGTACTATGATTAGTCATGTCATTGGAAAAGAGGTTGTCAGTCATCATTTTGTGGTTGTTTAGAGTCTTTTAATGGTTGTCTCTGCTCTGATTTTATACCTCATTGTTCATTGTCAGTTGTTCTTTTTTAATTTTCTACTGAAAACATCTAAACAGCCCAGTTTAGTGCAGCTCTTCTGCTTTTTTTTTTTTTTAACCAGAGTAGATGAAATTTTATTTTTTTCAGATAATTCAGATTTTTCTCTGAGGTCAGGGTGGAAAATAATCAAATAATCCAAAATGTGTGAGAACAGAATAAAACAATGCTGTGAATGTGTAATGTGTACATGATCTCAGCCAGCCTCTATTCATTCTTCTAAAGAAAAATTAAGAGTGATAAGACGATTAAATAATGCCATATTTCAAGCTGCAGATCATTGTCTGCCTCCTGGCTTTTGACTTTTGTCCCACTTTGTCCTGTACATTTTTTCCCTAGGCTCATTTGTGCTGCAGCGTCTGGATGATAAAGACATGGAGGAGGAGAGGAAATGTCCACTGTTTTCAGGACAAAACACTATTGTATCAGTGGAGTCGACCTGAGAAAGGCTGTGACAAGAGGCGGTCAGTATTCATGAGGGCAACAATAAAGGCCTGAACAGAGCGAGGAGAGATCAGAGTCAGTTCTCACCAAGACAAAGACAGGAAGGCATTAAGACTTGAGAAGCTGCTGGGAGAGTTTTGTCTCTCACCAGCTTCCAAGACACACCTGGATTTCAGTGGGACCGACGTCAGAAACTCCCAAACTGTGACAAGAACATTAGTCACCTCAACACTTGCTCACCTTGTATTACCAATTACAACAGACTGATAGATTTCATGTTTCTACTGTCTTCTACTGTATTGTGTGGGAAACAGCAGCTGTAACTTCTCATGAAGTGGCACAAACCAAACCTGAATCAGATTTATCAAACTGACAAGTCATATAATCCTGTGTGCACTGTGTACATTTTTCAATGTTTTTAAACACTTTTTAAATACTATTGACAACAGAAAATACTCTTTTTGGATTCTTTAACTGATTAATATGCATTTTTGGCTGCATCTTCTGTTATGGAAAAACTACATTATAATTAATGATTAATCACCAGAAATGTTGCCCTTGCAGCAACACCAGTTTCACATACCACCTTGTCTTGTGTGTCGACAAGCAAAGAAGCGGCTTAGTAATGAGCAAACAAAAAACACGTTAACGTGTTAGACATTCAACACAGAAAGCAAATTTTATGTGCATACTAGGAAATTTAGTCCTGGCCTTATGAGGTATTAAAAAAAACTTAAAATTACTTAAATTGTAATGTCAAAAACAAATTTATAATGGAGATGTTACACAATGGAACTCTGTGGCACAGAGGAAGAAGATCAATCAGGCTCATAGTACTCATTCTGAGTTTGAAGTCACAAGTCTTGCTGGATAAGGACTGTCTGATGTCTCTTCCTGTGGAACCTGATCAGTGTCTGTTTACTCAGCAGGAGAGAACAGGAAGCTTTCAGCAGCATAAACATTAACCACTGGATGTCACGACATCTCCAAGAAGGAGGTGGAGGTGGAGGTGAAGGAAGATTCCCACCCCATCACTGCATGTATCAAGAAGATAATCCAGTTGAAGTTGTGGTTTGTGAAAAAAAAAGTTATGAAGACTGTAATCATATATAAAATAAAGGCATACCCAATGATTTCTGCAACAGTTTTCTGCGGCTCACCACAGGCCCCCCTGCTTTGTTCTTTGGCTCCTATGTGCCAACCTATGGAAAAGGAAAAGGAAACACACCTGGGTCAACATACTTACAAAAATACATATAAAATATTAAATTATAGCCTTAAGTAAAGAAAGTCACACTTGGCTGTAATGTAAAACATTTTCATACCTGATTGTTTTAACACTTTGCGCTCATTGTTTCTTGTATTGTGAATTTTGAATTGACATTGATTTGGACTGAAGTGTATTCGGATCTTCTGTTGGCAGCAGATGGTAGAAAGAGAGAAAGGCTGAAAACAAATCAGCATGTTTATCCTTTTAAGAGATGGGGAGGGGAACAGGCATGTGCAGGGATGCTGAGAAATGCAGTTCTAATGTGAGCATAAACAATATATAGGTCCACTTGCAGCTCTGCAAGCTGACCCTGCACACTGATGCAGGCTGGTTAATTAAAAACAGATGATTGGTTCCTAATTGGGCGTCTTCAGCCACCCTTACCCCCACCTCTCCTCGGCTGCTGGGCTTCGCTGAACCAGCTGTTGCCTGTCTGAGACTCCCAGAGCCTGCAGACAGACCAAGCCTAAACAGTAGGGATGCTTCCCAAGAGAACAAAACCAAAGACTAATACTGTCACACTCACTATTTAGCCCACTTGTCATTATAGTATTTAACACCCAACAAATTCAAAGCCTTAACCCCATGTAAATTTCCATCTCTGTGCTTCAAAAACTTTAAAATTAAAATGTAATCATTCAAAAATGCACTAGAAGAGTCATATTATTCATGTCATTCATAAATTCATGTTACTCCACATTCTTACAGCATAGTTTGTAAAGATTTTTCAACAATCCTGATGGTTCCAAACTTCTTTCATTTACAGATGATGTAGGCCACTGTGCATATTTATCTCTTGATGCATGCTCAATAATCCAGGTAAAAGAATCCCAAAAAGCTGAATCTGTAAAAACCTGCAGTCAGCTGAGACTGAAGAAGTCACTTAGATGGAGTGACGAAACGTTTCTCCCACTGAAAATGCTACGTCCAGATGAACAGATTCAGCTTTTTGGGATGTGCATACTTATGTACATGTTATCCCTTTAATGCCGAGTGTATCATATTTGACACATGAGTTTTTATGAGTTTTTGAGACTTCTGCATCATCAGTGTGATGATGCACTGTAGCTAATGCTTTCTTTACAAGCATAACTTTGATTTGATAGTTTAGATGAAAGCTCAAACAACAGCTAAAAAGGTTTATATAACTAACAGTTTGCAATAGCTAAAATGTTTTTTTATTGAATTTCATTCATTTAGCAGCTAAAAATTATTTGGCTCATCTTACCTCTGAGGTAAGATGAGGTAAGCACCTCACCCTGAGTAACTGTTACTCAAATAAATCAGATTTTTATTCCTCTTTGTCTCCTTATTTTTTTCTGTTCCTGCACTGAGCTTGTCTTTTTCTTTTTAAATGTTTTAATCGAAATTTATTAGCTTTTTGGGTCCAAGTGCAGCATTAACATCCTGCAGAGACACAGTGTTCCAACATGTGATTAAATTTGATATTTAATTCAGATGTAACTTAACAACTGTTTATCTTCTCAGAACAGCCAGTGCCTTCTCTTAAACACCCGACGTGCCATGGCATGCAAGTCCTGCAGAAGAGAATAATTAAATATGGAACAGCAGAGCATTCTTTGATCAAAAAGATTTAAGATGTTTAGTCAGAAAGACAAAAAGGAACAGACTGGGGAAGTATGTGAAGAGCAGACAAATGTTAACTTCTTAGCAAGATGTTTTTAGTGTGAGACTTCCTAACAAGTGATTAATGAACCTTGCTGTTAATGCTTGCATGTCGGCTTACAAAATACGCAACATGCAAGCTGCAATATATGCATTTCATTTCTTCTGCTCAATCTGACACTTTCCAAACTGCAAATGGGAAAAGGTTTATGATGGGAGACTGTAACAAAACTGCCTAAACAAAAACAAATATGAGAAGAATATTGTTGGACAAACAAATATGTTAGCAGAGAAACACAGTATGGAGCCATTACAACATCATAAATCACATTTTGACAGCACCACGTCATATTATGCAAGCCTAGCAACAGAACAGGAGGAAAACAAAACAAAACAAAAAATAGATGTGATGAACAAGTGACTAAAAAACACTTTTATACATTCATTAGGATGAACACACTGGTTTATGAATCCAAGCCTATAAGAACAATGATTCCTGACTCGTGGGTCACAGTTCACTCAAAGATTTATGAATTTATTGGAAAAGAAAAGAAAATGTAAAAGAAAACAGGCACGCAAAAAGAATTATATGCCACAAAAATACATAAAAGAGTAGAAATACTGGTTATGATCTTTACTAAAGATCACAGTTTTACATACAGCTTTCAGGACTTCTTAAAAACTTCCATGACAGCTCTGGTGAAAGTAACTGCTCTGTTGGATTTAGGCCAAGGGACCGAAAGATGGCTGGTTTTGGCTTTGATGTTCTTATGGTCAAATATTACTTCCAGAGTTGACTGATTTAGGTACCTTACTTCAGAGTTCAGAATAAAGATGGAGAATCCATATTTTGTCTCTACATACATTTATTTCTGTTTTTATTATTTTATTTCATCCAAAGTTATTTCTATGCATAAAGGTTTTATTTTAACAATAACATCCTATTTTAACTCATTAAAATAGTTTGCATTGTGTATTTGTATGACATTCACTCAAAGTGACTTTGAGACAGTTCAGCAGCTAATCTGTGGAGTCACCTGCAGCTTAGCAGGTTGTTGCATCAGTGTAGGAATGTTTTGGTGCAACAGCCTGAAACTTTTCCATCACTCCCTCTGTTCTCTTCATGCCCCTGCTCCTCCCCCTTTTCTCTGTATTTCCAACCATTAGGAAGAAGTACTCTCCCCCTCTTTCTCTCTTTCTTCCCGCCTCGCTCTGATATCTATTGTAAACAAACTGCAACTGCTGCCCTTTTTGCACCTCCAACAGTTCTGAAACTAACACAGAGTCCAGGCCTATCTTTTCCCTTCTGGAACAATTTTCCATCAAGCAGACTTTCCATTGCATCATCAGAGCGGGGGGGGAGCCGTCCTGACCTCTGATATGACATCCATGTCACAGTCTACATGTGTCCTGCAGTGCTTTCTGCTTTCCCAAAAAGGCAGTCTGCACTCATTTTCAGGCTGAAGTAGGTGGAACCATTAATGTATGCATTAATACCTACAGAGGCCCATTTTCAGCATTCATCAATGCAGTGTTCGAGTGGCACATTGTGTTACTTAATGCAAGTTGAAGCTCTTTTCCAGTTATGTTAGCACACCTGAAAATTGTGGCAATAAAGAATCAATACATGTGCACCAAAACCTGGCTCGGCAATAACATGTATTTCCATTTGTGTGCAATTCATAAAAATAATGATAAAAAATGAAAAAGAAAAAAAAGAAAAACAAAACTGTACCCTGGCATTGGTCAGTCTTAAAACTTAACTTAAAACTGCATGTACAGAAAAGGGGAAAAATTACTTTTTGCTGTTACTATCCATCTAAATGAACCCACTCCCAAATACTGGAGCTTGTTAAAACGTTAACGTGAGAGTTTACTGATGCAAAGCAGAAAAAGGTTTACCACTGCTGACAAAAGGAAGGGGCAAAAAAACCCCCTAAAAATAGTGTGTTTTTAAAGAGTTTAAAAATTATAGGTTTTCAGCTGCAAAGGAAGTAAATTGTTGATTACTTACAATCCCTGACCTCTTTGTGTCATGGTCCCTGGGTATGTGACCCAGGGTTTTGAGTATTGTGTATCTTTGTTCATGGAGGATTCATGTTCCTAGTTTCTGAGTCTTAGTTTCTGTTATTAGGTTTTTGCTCTTTGGTTTTCTGGTTCCCTGTCTCATCCCCATGTCTAGTGCTCTCTCTCTCTCTCTTGTTCTGCCTCTCTCTCACTCTGTCTCTGGCTCTCTCCCGGTGTCTTGTGATTGTATTCAGGTGTGTTCCCAGGTGTGTCCTCTCTGCTCGGTTCCCCACCTGTTTCCCATCCTCTCGTCACCCAGTATGTATTTAGGTTCCCAGTCTGCTCTTGCTCCTTGTTGCGTCCTCCCTCACTGTGTGTGCTCCTGTCCCGTCGTGTTTAGTCGTGTCTTAGTCTCTCGGTCTGATCTGTTTTTGCCAAGCTCCAGGTTTTTTGTTCTTGCCTTTCTTTTTTGTAAACCTTTTTCCCAGCACAAATAAAGCTGTGGTTTTAGTTAATCTTCCGTCTGTTGAGTTTTGCGTTTGGGTCCACCTACTCTGCCTGCCACACTTCCGGTCTCCGTGACA
>VUQS01021168.1:15703-28687 GCA_015108495.1 Heterochromis multidens | reverse complement strand
CGAGTGGTTTAAGGGGAAACATTTGAATGTGTTAATGGCCTAGTCAAAGTCCAGACCTCAATCCAATTGAGAATCTGTGGTCAAACTTGAAGATTGTTGTTCACAAGCGACAATCATCCAACATGACGGAGCTGGAGCAGTTTTGCCTTGAGGAATGGGCAAGAATCCCAGTGGCAAGATGTGGCAAGCTCATAGAGACTTATCCAAAGCGACTTGCAGCTGTAATTGCAGCAAAAGGTGGCTCTACAAAGTACTGATGTTGGGGGGCTGAATACTTATTCACATGCCAATTTTCAGATTTTAATTTATTGAAAATTCATTTTTCTATATTTTTTTCTCATTTCACTTCACCAATGCAGCCTAGTTTGTGCAGATCCATCACATGAAATGTCACTGCGAAACATGTTGATTCCAGGTTGTGAGGCAAAAAAACCTGACGAATGCCAAGGGGGATGAATATTTTCGCAAGGCATTGTAGGTGATGCCAGAGGCATGTTAAGGGAGTAGAGAAATAATGCATTTAAGTATTTGTATAGTTTGTACAACTGAGGAAAGTTAAAAAGTTTAAAAAAAAAAAGGAAAACCTATTATGCAAGTGCAGTCAGAGTGTACTATGTTTTCTGGCAGTTTCATTTTATAATGACTAATATCATTTTTGCATGAGTAGGTGTTTGTATAGGTTTACAGTAGCTCCATTTGGACTTATTCTTTTACACTTTGTGGCACAAATGATTCTGTCATCAGGAAAAATACCTGTAGTCACACCTGGGTCCCAGTGGCTGTGTGTGGGTAGAGCTACCTGAGCCCCGTCCACAGTGGAATTCCAGCCAGAGAATGACCAGAAACGATACAAAAAAAGTCTAATTTTTTGAAAGTGAAAAACTTCCCCACAGCACACAGCTCCTCTCTTGGTCATGAGTTATTTTGGTGCATCTCTGCTCTCTTTTCTTCTTTACTGTCAATCTGTCTTTACTGTACTTGAATGTAGCAGTGGAGCTCCTCCCAATTGTTAGATTGTCCTTTTATCTTTTTAACTAGTATTAACCAGCTTACATTTCAGCTGTGTAATTTAGTAAATGTGAAATTAGTAGTCCTACAAATTGTTCATGTGTGAAATATCATTGTGTGCCATGATGTTTGCCGTGTTAAAGAGAGGTAGTTCTGAATTATTAATTGCTGTCTTATATTAATTTTTGTGTAATATTGATATACTGAAGTAGCCCTATGAACAGAAACAGAAATCCAGCAAGATGTGGACCAAAGCATTGCAGACTGCAGCCATTATCTACCAACCAGGCTGATGGCTGACTGAGTATTGATAGGGACCACATAAATCTTTTATCTCCTGTTTCAACATTCTCCTAGCTCTTGTTTTGATCTTTCTCATGTGGTCCTAGTGTTAACAGATCCTCAAAAGTGTGCTTTATCCCTCTGCAAAAACAATGCGTAACGTATCTCTGAGATGCGCATTTGTATGTGTTACGTCTTACTATTTTATGACAGCCGTTAATAAGATTATTATTTAACGTTGGTGTACACGCCTGATGACAGCCAGCAGCCTCCCACATACTGTCTCTTTTTCTTGCAAGCAGGCATTATGATAAATTGTCTTGGGCTGTTAATTTACAACTAAATATTCAATATTATGCTCCCCAAAATACAAATTATATTTATGCAATTTCAGTGTTCAGTGTCAGAGAAATAGGGAATAGACTATGAGGAGTGTCTAGTGTTAATCCGATTCAGATGCATTACTGGATGAAGGGTCCAAGTACGTTAATTATTTATAAAATAGTTGATTTATTTTTTTTTTTTGTACAGAACCATGAGCCACGGCACAGCAGAGTGTATGTGTTGTTTTTTATATGTATATATATATATATATATATATATATATTCCTGCACTACTTGCCAGCTGCAAGAAATGTCCAATGGATAATAAATAGAGATCAGGAGTCTGTGGACAGCTGGCTCCATGTATTGTTTTTTTGTACCTGTATCCTTGTGTAAAGGTGGAGCAAATCTGAATGTTAAAGGCAGGGTTACAGTAGTGTAGAAGGAGAGATGAAGGTCAGAGAATGCAAACAGATAGAGCTGGAAAAAAATAGATACAGAAAAAGAGACTGAAGAGGAATAAAAAAGGGGAAAAATGTTCATTTCAAGGAGGTTGTGAATGACGACTAAGATGAAACATGCTTTTGACCTCTGTCATGGCATCTCTCCCACCCTTCTCCCTTTTCTTTGCATTCTCTTTTTGTCTCTCTGTTAATACCGGCCTTTGTGTCACTGTCTGAGAGCTTTCCAGCTCCCCATCCAACCCCCACCCTCACTATTTTCCTCTAAAAAATAAATGCACTCCCACTGTATCTATCTGAAACTGTTGGGATCTGGCGAGGTTTTGCATCCATCAGGCTTTCTCATCTTAAAAAAATCATCCATCCAGAAATGTGTAGAGGTAGAGGTGGTTGGGAGTCTCAATTTTTTATGAGTTGGCACAAAAAACGGATTGAGACAAAAGCAGTTATGAGGCAAACTCTCCTCATCACTCTGTCACTTTTAAAACACGCATTCAGACCAGAGGCTGCAGGATGACTGTTTTCATTTGGACATTTATGTCCCTGATCAAGTCATTACAGCAAAAAACCATAAATGAATATGAATATTATTCTGATATGAACACCATCCCGATTCTGTCTGATTTTTTTCCTCACTGACCTGTCACTGTGAGGTGTTCGTAACTCATGATCTAATACCAAAGCCTGGCACCCAGCTTGACCTGACAGTAGATAAAATCTTAATACTTTAATGGCCTGGTTTTGTCGAGAGCTTCACATAATTTATTGTCATAATTTCAAATCAACCTTACCGTCACCTGGTCTTCCCCATTATTGTAAACAGAACAATACACTGGAAAGAAAAATCATACAACATGACAGACACAACTCTTGGATCTTCTCAGCCTTTACATTATACAATTTGTTGCAGTTCAGTTTCAGATTGAGCTAATATGTCTGTTTTGGAAGCAAATGAACTGCACTGTGATGAAACAGCCATCCATATAAAAGAGTCTAGCTCCCTGCTATTCATAACAGATGCTGAGATTTTATGATCATCTTGATGGCAGATTTTCCTACTTGAGAAAACCACTGACAAGCTGTTACTCTGTGTGATTACATGGCTGTAAATTAACCCCTGAGAAGTTGTCTGTGTATCATTAAGGTTGGAGAGAGCCATTCTAAATTATTTATTATGCCTGTATCTAATGATTTTGGCCTGCTTGCAGCTTGTGTACTGCATTTATGAGAGTATATTCAAGTTCTGAACACAAGTGTTTTGAGGAAATAAAAATTATGTTAACGGTAAAAGGTTTACATTTAATTGAAGTTTAAATGGTTAATAATCTGTCACTCTAGTGAAAAAGCCAAACTCAGAGAAAAAAAAGCAGTTGGACTCATAGCAAGTCAACAAAGGAATAAATAATAAATAAATACACACAAGGGAGTAAAGAAGAATAAGGAACAGGTGAAGACAATCAGGCACTGACACAGGTAGGACCAAAAAAACCAAACGAGGACAGAAAAAATACAGAAAACCACACAAGGAACTAACTTTCAAAATAAAATAGAAAGTAAAATGAAGTTAACAAGAAGGCACGACAGAGGAAACAAATGGAAAAAAGGAGTTGCCCTGGAACATAAGGGCAGTAGTGTTAAAGCAATTTAAAAAAAAAAAAATCAAAATAAACACCCTGACAGTAATTGTACTGTTGTTAGATTATTTTTATAAATGCCGAGAGAGAAGTTTGAGGAGGATCATGTGACGATATAACCTGTCAGCAATTAAAGCTGAATGCTGTCTGCCCAAACAATCAGTATCTACCCAGCAAACATGTGGGGGCACTGTGGGCAGACCAACACAGGCCTCAGTGGGCAGCCCACTGTGGGCCCCAGTACCAATGTGAAATGTGTGGCACATCTGGGCCCCAAATGGGCCTCAGGGGAGCACTCTGTAGTCTGGGCTGCCTACGCTAAACAGAGAGAGGCCCACAGTGGACCCCACTGTGATCCCACTGTGGCCCTGCAATGTATCCACAGTATATCCACACTTCAGGTGTGGGCTAACTAACTCGGGCCCCACCTGGACCCAATGATGTGAGGCCCACATGTGCCCCACATTTCATGCTAAAAAAGCGAGTTCCTTATTCTTGAGGAGTCACCATGTAGTTGATTTGGCAGATTTTTACAAACCCCAATTGATTTATGCTTCTTCCCAAGTTCAAACTAGCGATCTTTTGCTTGATTGTGAAACATGTAAACCATTACACTATGGAGCCACTTGCCCTCAAACAAGAAAAACAAACAAACAAAAAAAAAAAAAAAACCAAACTCCAATACTAAAATCCTGTCTGTGTGGGCAGGGCAAACCCACACTTATCCTAAGCAGGCTTCAAATGGGTGTCCCTACACAGGGCTGACTGCAGTTATGCCTTTGGGGTCCCTATATGGGCTTTCCATTGGCAAACCCATTATGGGTTGCCCTAAGTGATTGCGGCCCAAAAGGGAAAAATTGCTACGGCCCCATATTGCCTAGGCCACATGGGCCCCATCTGGGTTTGCTGTAAGCAGCCCACAATGGGTTAACCGCAGAATTCCTTCTTGGGGGCCCAAAATGACAAAACTGCTATAGGCCCCACATAGGCTAGCCTACATGGGTTTTACTGTATGTGGCCAAGCCCATAGTAGGTTTGACCATAGAAAACCTATATAGGGGCCTCAGCGGGCAAAACAGCCCTGTGTTCACACACCCAGTTGGGGCCCAAGTGGGATAAGTTTGCCTTTGCCCTGCCCACACAGCCCCACAATTTACCCACAGCTACTCACTGTCGGCCTGCACGGGCATATTTGTTGGGTAGAGGCAGATAATGTTCAAGTTTAAGCATACCCAAGCTGGCAATCAATAAAGTTTCCACAGCTGAACTGTGTATCATGGTGACTCTGCCCTCTCTTGCCACCTCACGGAAAAAGAAACTACAGTCTTGTAGCTGTCGACAACTACAACACCTTTCAACACCTCCAGGCCTGGCCCTCTGAGTACTGTATGTGTGAAGTGAGTGCAGCTAGAAATGTGCAGAAACATGTGTATGCCACACTGTTTGTTTGTTGTAACAGGTTGAACGACCAGTGGGTGGAAGTGGCCGGTGACTTGAGAACGCTCATTAGGAATTTATGAAGCGCTAAAATGTTTGGTCTCCGGGGAGGGGGGATTGGCAGCTGTCGCACAGGCAGGCGGGCATGCTGGGGACAGGAGGAGGGAGCCCACATTAGCAGAGAGCAGAGACTGCAGACATACAGTAGAGATGCCTGAAATATTTACAGTAGATGACTGACAGAGGCTGCTCATTCAACAGCTCTGCAGGGCTGCTGATCGCATACTACTCTGTGTGCAATTCAGTCATTTGCAAGTTTGTATGTGCACAACATTTTTATTTACTTTGGAGAATCAGATTGCAGAGCTAATTTCAGTAACACATAGCAGTCCATACTTATAACACAAAGAAGCATGTGGGCAGTATTTCAGCACGCTTCATCACAACTGCAACCTTTGCAGCCGTTATCATCCTTGGACATTCTGGTAGAAATATGAATTCCATCGAATGTAAAGGTGCATACACACAAGAAGTGGCTACAAGCAACATGGCAACCAGAGACCACAGAATATCAGTGACCTTCAGCGACGTTGGGTGAAAGAACCACTTGTTATACAAAGGTTCTCAGTTACACTTTTCTGAACTTTAAGGTGAGCTGAACCGTCAGCTGCAAAGCAATCGTTTTATACGTGGACAGGCCATAATCTTTAAATTATATTTATGAAGAAACTTCATAGCTGGTACCTCCAGTGAGCTGGTACTCACTGCCGACATTGTCACAATAGACCTAGTAGAGCCCCTTTTCAATACATTGCACATTACAGAAGCACCACCCAGTAAAAACCTGTTTAAATGATGTTTAAAAGACATTAATGACGACAGTGTTCAAGTCTGGTTAAAAAGTGAAAGATGAAAAGCTGTCTTTTCAGGTTTTTGTTTCAAAAGTGAAAGGCCAACATTCCTTGACTAATAGATGTCCACATCTACCAAACTATTACTTTTGAAGCAAATTAAACCTGGATTTCTTTTCACCTTCCAACTGAATTTAGACGTAATGGAACATATTTTTAGACCAAGATTTATCTTACCAGATTTAACCCAAAACAACATAGATGGACGTCTGGTGCTTGGTGGGACGCTCACCTGTCTGACAATAAGTAGACAAACAAGCTGCATATACAGACAATCAAATACAGAAAATAATTTCATTTTTAACATTCTGATTGTAGAAATCAAATTATGTCAGAAATTAACAGCATGTTTTGTGTTTTTCTTCATATGTGCAAGACAAGAATTTTTTTTTTTTTTGCACTGTGCATTAGGAAACAACTAAAATTTTTACAATAAATTTATAAAATTTGCAGACAAATGACAGGTTCAACTTTTACTTTCTGTGCAGTAAGTAGCAGTAATACTCCCATAGCCAACCAAAGTGTGTATCTTTAAATTTGAATTGACAACTAAACTAAACCGATGTTCACCTTTGTGTTTATGACTGGCATTTCTTGATCACCTTTGTATGAATGAATGTTGCTCACTCATCTGGTGTTTGGCATAAAAAAGGTATGATTAGATTTCAACACAGATATGACTAATTAAAAACCCAAAGAAATAAAACATATGCAACAATTATTTGATTATGATGAGCAACACAACATAATCATGCTAATGTCTTTTAGATATGTTTCTACGAAGGAGTATTAGGGCCACATTAAGAAAAAAAAAATTATTGTTCGACTTTATTCTCAAAATAGTATTTCGAGTTTAATCTCGAAATTTTGACTTTACTCTCAAAGTGAACAATAATATTTTTTTTCTTAATGTGGCCCTAATATACCATTGTATGTTTCTAATGACAAACTATACAATTATGATAAATTTTCTCTTAAGCATCAGTGCACACTTTGGCCTTGTCAGACACAACACTGTTGTTGAATGTACTAGCGCGTCTGGTTTAATGGTGATAAATCTGTTAAATAAAGTATTATAGCTGAAGGTTCCTACAATCACCTCTGGGAGAGAAGATTGTACACAAGGAACTACAGTGAGTGACAACTGTGGTGAGTGTTTGCATCTGTAGATTTATAGAAATATGCTACAAACAGGCTCTGCAGTTAGCACACATCATGACTTTATTTTGCACTGGATGCACTAAACAAGTCCTCCTCCCTTACTTGGGATCCAGCCAGTATACATATCCTGGCTACATGCCGACAGTGGGTTGTCCATTACAGCACAGAGCTGCATTGTCAGTTTTTATCCACAGCAGTAACTTACTACAGGGGAAGTGCATCACATTACATTGACTTGCTTCATTAGTTAAGATGACTTGGAAACATCTTCTGCTGCACACATGACAAATTCCCTGCATACCAGCTGGTACATGTATTTTGGCAATATTCACATAGTAGTTATGGAAGCTTGTTCTCAGTGAGTGTTTGATGCCACAGCAACAATATCGTTGTTGTACTGATGAATGACTTTTTTAGATCCAAGATTGAATATTGCTATAACGGCTTTTAAATCTGTTGAAAGCATTATGTGGGTGCAGATGTGTTTGTGAAGAGAAAATGTATGGATACTTCACTGTGTGAGGGTGAAAAGAAAAAAAACAAAGCAAGCGAAGTTAAACCTCCCATTCAGAATGACTGTTTAAGCTTGAAGTGCTGAGTTTTTATTTAAAAGTTTAGCAAGTAATGCCCTTAAAGCCAATAGCAACAAGAATGTTGTTGCTTTTGTCCTGAAGCTCTTCTAACTGGGCAGAAAGGGATTGTGAATTATATTCTATACAAAATGTTCAAAATCCAGAAATATTCATGTAATAAAAATGTAGACCCAAAAAATGCTATAGATCCAGTATAATTATTACATAAAACAGATGATGAATGATCAAAGATGCCCAAATTAAATTTCTGCAGTATGTCTGAAACAATCTACTGTCATTGCAAAGAAACACTACTGTCATAACTCAAAGAAATGCGGTAGCATATCTCCTTAGCTTAACCACCTCACTTTGGTGTAGTATTGCAGGCCATGTGTAATATAAGAAGGCTGTAAAACTGAGGATAATCACTCTTGATGCGTTCCATTCTTGTGACTTACACAATACATCCTGGTGCATTGGAAAAACCCAAAATGTGTTCAACCTTTCTCTGCAATTTTCATACTTCATCCAGCCATCCAGTGGCCTGGATGGGACCCTTTGATGAACAAGTTCTAGACCACAAGCCTTACTTTTGACCCCCATGTTTTAGAAGAAGCATTTAGAAAAAATATATATTTTGATGAGCTTTTAAAAAATGATGTAGTTTCTTGACAATAATGCCTCATTGAATGAAACTGAACTGAGGTGAACTGAATCTGGTGTGGCCAGACCCACCTTGTCTGTAGGCAGGTCTGGCTCTCTCTGCTGGCTCTGTTGTTTCACATCCACTACTACTCTCTCGGGGCTTTGCTGCAGTGTCTCTTCACAGACAACAAGAAACACACTCCTGCCACCTCTCATCACTGCAGTGAGCACAAACATAACAGCCAGCCTGTGAAAAACACACTTGGCCTAAATTAGAAGAAAAAAAAAAACCCAAATGCAGTAGCACACTAATATGTACATATGGTTGTTCTGTCACATTTTGGGATCTTTTATAGTGGGTACAGTTTCTTGGTAATTATTTAAAGATTCGCTGTGCCATATTTGACATATTTTTGTGATCTCATTTCTCTGCAGTTTTCGGTGAAGATCTACGTTCCAGCTTATATTTTGTCAATGCATCTGTGCAAGAGGTAGTGTTTGCCAGCACCACAGGGACATCGGTGCCCTGTCCCGCCGCAGGTGTGCCCCCTGTCTCACTGCGCTGGTACCTGGCCACCGGTGAGGAGATCTATGATGTGCCAGGGATCCGCCATGTGCACCCCAATGGCACCCTTCAGATCTTCCAGATCCCCCCTTCCAGCTTCAGCAAACTCATCCACGATAACACCTACTATTGCACAGCGGAGAACCCCTCAGGGAGAATCAGGAGCCAAGATGTTCACATTAAGGCTGGTCAGTTTCTCTTCTCATGACTGCCAACAATTGTGCTTTGTTGGAACGCTCTGTTTTGTTTTCCATTTTAAATTCAACACACCTTTCTGTCCTGTCCTCGTAGTCCTACGAGAGCCCTACACTGTCCGGGTGGAGGACCAGAAAGCCATGAGAGGCAATGTGGCGGTCTTTAAGTGTATTATTCCTGCCTCAGTGGAGGCCTACATCACTGTTGTGTCCTGGGAGAAAGACACAGTTTCAATCACCCCTGAAGGTAAGTCGTGGTATCTTTCTTTACTACAGTGACTCCTGTGTGATGTGTAAAAGTTGGCATCAGTGTTTTGTGACTGATATGGACCTTGTTTGCCTCTTTGCTGCATTGTTATTGTACAGTTCTCTTCTCGTTTTGCTATGAGAGATTAAGAGAGATTTACATAGTGGTAAACTTACCAGAAGTGAGAAAAAATCAATCTGTAAATTGTGGTCAGATGTGGTCGTATTCTTTTTGGTACTAACAGAGTGATGGATTAAAGCTTTCTTGATATATTAGCATGGATTAAGAAAGAAAGAAAACACTCAGTGGTTCACACACAGTGGTAGAACTCGAGATTTCTATTTAGCTTACAGAAAAGATCTTTTATTTTGGGGCAGTTCTACAGGATTGACCATGCACTACAGTGAGATAAAGGTTCACAGTTTTATTGATAATGAAAACACTGTGGAAGAAAAGACTATTTGTCTTGGCCAAATGACAATTACAAGTGTCGTTTGTCATGAGAAGCGGAGAGGTGTGTGTGCCATCTCAGGCCTAGCTTGTACTAGCTAGCCAGAGTCATTCAGTGTGTGTACGCGTCTGTATTTCCACATCTGTCTGACCCAATGACAGTGAGGTCCCGCTCCTCTTCTTCTGCCTGGTCTTCCACAAGAGCGCAGACTGCCAGCCATGTCAGTTAGTCTCAGTGTATTGACCCATTTCTCTGGCTGATAGGAAGCACTGCAGTGCCCCGATCATTCAAATCACTTAAATGGAACACTCGCCTGCGTGATTGTTTCCCAGCCCTGGGGGGTAAATTCACTTTATGTGGGGCATTTAGCAAACTCAATAGACAGGAGCTAATGCCATTTTGCTTTTGGATGCAGGGCAAAAGCTGGCTAGTAGCTGCTTTTTTTTGTTGATGTTTCACATTTGAGGTAAAATCGTTCATGTTGAAATCTATAGCAATCTCTTAATTGTCCATAAATGGATTTGCCGCAGGCATGTTTTCAAGTACGGCATATATTCCTATACTGTAGGTTTTGTCATTTGAATGCATTGCATTCAGAGCTTTTAAATTTATCACCACACTGTTAAAAAGTGTAAAGGGAAATGCATTTTTTGCATCCTGGATCTTTGAGGACATTTTTCACTGGTTATCTTTACAGAAAAAGTTTCTGTGCTGAAAAAACAAAGTGTTTATCTTGAGCCATAAAAATCGGCCCATCTGTAGCCGTCAGCCATGTAAACGCTGTCAGAAAAAATCATCCAGCCACCAATCCACTGCTCTTCTCAATGCTAAATAATGGATGACGGAAGCCTATGAATCCATGAGCAAATGGTCTTTATTCACGTCTCAGTGCACACATCCCACTGACGCACCGTCCATTCCCCTTATCCTCTGCTGCACACATTTTAACTGTGTTTTGTGTGTGTGTGTGCCTAAGTCTATATTCACACTAACTGACAGCTCAACTCAAGATGGCTTGACCCTCCTCCCCCCATCCCGATGGCCAACCTTCAGCATTTAAATATTTCATGACTAAAAATAATATCAACACTTGAAACAAAAAACTTTGTGAAATGTAGCTTTTCTGTCTTTTCTGTATGAATAATTGACTGTGGCTCTCTCAGTGTGGAAGGTGTAGCCTGGTGTGTAGACAGGCCTTCTGTAAGTCTCACTGGACCGAGCCTTTTTGAGTTGTTGCAGGGTACACTAACAAAGCACCACTTTAAAAACCCTTGTGTCCATTAGAAAAGAATGGAAAATTATGATGCATTCAGCCAGGTCATCCAGTAAAAGCAACAATGCACTGTAGGTGTCTGATATAGTGCTTATATAGTGACCTGCTGCTGCAGAAAACATCCTTTTCATGCTCCAGTATTTTCAGTATTTTACAGCTTTGTTTTACTGAAAGAACAAAGATAGTGTCTTGCAGTGAGGTGGAACAATAGACAGTTAAGAGTTGATTCCTGGCCAATATGTAAAGGACGACTGATTACAGCACGGAAAAACATGACTATGGATAACATGACTATTGAGCAGCTCAGTTTTATCTATAATAATCTTGATATGGTCATACATGCTTTTTTTCCCTTAGCTGAGACTATCGTAACTTGTTTGAGCCAACATAGTCTACACAAATTACAGCTTGTCTAAAATGCAGCAGCCAGACTCTTCACTGAAACCAAAAAAAGAGAACTCATCACTCCTATTTCAGCTTGTCTTCACTGGTTACGTATTAATTACCCCTCAGCAAAAAAAGGCTGATGGGGTATTGTCGTCACCCTGCCGGGTGGGCGGGCAGACAAGCAGAGGTCAAAGTCAGAGGTCGTGTTTTCTGAAAATCTTGTGAATGCGATAACTTAAGAACGATGCGACATTGGATTTTCACATTCATACCATACGTGCATCTACTAGGAGGCTGAGGGGTACCACTGGCGGCCAGTATTTTTTAGAATTGATTTTAAGATTTTATTGATGACTTTAAAGGCCTGCTCTGGACTTGCACCGAAGTATATCTCAGATCGTCTGACACAGTACATGCCCAGTCGTAACCGGAGGTCCTCAGCTGAGGCTCTGCTGGCCATCCCACAGTCTCGGCTGAGGACCAAGGGTCACCAAACTTTTTCTGTCAGGGCACCCATTCTTTGGAGCAACTTTGATGAGGAGATCTGTTGGCAGGTAGCTCCTCATCTTTTAAAGACATATTTTTATAAGCAGGATTTTTCTGTGCCTCCACTCTCTCTGGTGGCCTTCATAATGTTTTATCATCTCTTCCTAGTGATTATTTTTATTTATTTTAATTATTTTATATATGCTTTTAATTGACCTGTTTTTTGATTCTCAATTTTGTCTTCCCTTCCTAGTGCTGGTTCACCTTTAACTTTTCTTAAATATTTTATTGCTGTTTGTTTTCCATCTTGTCTTGTGAAGCACCTTTTAATTTTGTTTTTAAAAGGTGCTCTACAAATAAAGTTTATTATTGTTGTTGTTGTTGTTTTTTTTTTTTTTTAGGAGAGACTTGTAAAACGTTTTTTATTTACTGCTTAAAGAGGAGAAAAGCCCATAAATCAAGCACACAAACACATTCAGGTCATCACATTATTTAAACTGTGCATCAGAGTGCTGCTGACTGCTTGACCAACAGAGCTAATCCTTGTCAGGATTCCAAACAGTCCTCAGAAGTCATTGTCCAAAGAAGAGGATTTAAAAGGTCTGTTACAAACAGGAATGAAAAAAGTGTATTGAACTTAAGACATAACCACCTTCAGTTTTATTAGATGACATGTTGTGTTTATTCATAATTATGATTTTTTTTGACATTGT
Source organism: Heterochromis multidens (assembly GCA_015108495.1). Lineage (NCBI taxonomy): Eukaryota > Metazoa > Chordata > Actinopteri > Cichliformes > Cichlidae > Heterochromis > Heterochromis multidens. The sequence continues at coordinate 15,936 of VUQS01021168.1, read as the reverse complement.
GGTAATGGAGTTTAATGCTCAGACTGATTTCATATCACGGTTGCCTCTTGTGGCTGTGGTAGCATCTACTTTATTGTTTAGGTCATTAAAACAGTTGCTGTAATGAACTGGATATAATATAATTTGTGCATCTTGAACTTCTGCTGTGAGGAGGGTAAATAATAATAATAAAAATAATAATAAAAAATTAAATACTACTACTACTACTACTACTACTAATAATAATAATAATA
>VUQS01021167.1:8339-18930 GCA_015108495.1 Heterochromis multidens | reverse complement strand
TCAGACCCCCCCCCCCCCCCCCCTCCATATGAAAAGAAACATCAAGACTTTGTCAGATGTTCAAATTGCTCAGGTAACCTGTGGGTACTGGCACTCCCATGCACTTTCAAAAGGTGAGAATGGTTTGCACTTAGTCCATATCTTTTATGCAGCTTACAATTCTTATCTCATTTTAAACCGTTTCAATTATATCTGTGTTTTTAACACAGGGGGCCAAGTCTTCTCATGGGGCCAGAATCGATACGGCCAACTTGGGTTAGGAATAAACGGACAGAGCATTTCCACGCCCCAGATCATTCAGTCTCTGCAGGGCATTCCATTTGCTCAAATATCAGCAGGTGGTGCTCACAGCTTTGCCCTCACTCCCTCGGGAGCTGTGTTTGGTTGGGGGCGCAACAATTTCGGTCAGCTGGGTCTGAATGACTGCAACGGTGAGTGGTAGAAAACCTTAAAGTACTGGTGGGCGTCCAAACCCTAAACTTGGACAAATTTTCTGGTGGTCTTTTTCAGATCGGTATTTCCCCGCCCTTTTGAAGTCCCTCAGATCGCAAAGAGTGATTTACATTTGCTGTGGAGAAGATCACACAGCAGCGCTGACCAAGTTAAGTTATATACTTTTTGGTTGTTTGATAAATCTGCAGCGTTGTGTGTATGGAAGACCTAAATTTGAAACTGTGGCATTAGTTGTTGTTGTTTTAGGGTTTTTTTGTTTTTTTTGTTTTTTTAAGAGTAGTTTTGAATTTCTAATTAACTACTATCCAGCTTTATTGTTAACAAGAAGGGCCCCACCTAAAAATACAAAAACAGTGGAGTCTTCAAAGCGGTGCAGATAGATTCAGCCATTTGGGCCCTTGTGACACTTAAAGGTTTTACTGAGATATCAAATCACTAACCTGAAAGTAAACATTAAGACAATCAAATTAATCAAGGCGATCGTCTTTAAAAAAGCGGCATTGTGAGACTTTGTGTTGTGGCTATGACATGGCAGTGCCAAATCCAGCAGATAATTTTTGAACTAAGAAGTAACCCTTCAAAATCTAATTGATGGTTTTAATTCTTAGGCTTTGCATGATTTGCATTTAAAAAAAAAAAACAAACCGTTATATTATACTGGGCCTTGGACTTTTACTGGGACTTACTCCCATGTTGGGTTATGCTCGTTTGATTTCTTCGTTACCTTCTTCTTAATTCACTGTTTATTTTGTGTTTTTGTTTTTTTGTCTTTTTTTAATCTGCCAGTTTATATGTATTACATTTTCTTAACTGATCTCAAACAGCATTTTGGTCCAAACAAGATTACAGATGGATCACTTGTCACAGTCAGTGTTTTGTGTCCTCGCTCTCCAGGCTGCATACTGCTCAGAGACAGCTGCTGCCAAGCTACCAGTTAGAATACATCCCAGTATTGCTGCAGTGGAGTTAATGTTTTGCTTTTTAAAAACACTGTCAGACAGATGTTGATTAAGCTCTCCTTTAGAAAAACATGAAGCTGTTTTCAGATTAACAAACTGCTCAGCACCCGTGGGTGCTGTTGGTGCAGTTTCTCAGTTCTTCTACTGTCTGAAACAGGCTTCTTTTTTTTTAAACTCCCCTTCCATTGAGCCAAGTCTCTCTGATTGGCTGCCCCTCATACAGAAGGCTTGAATAGCACATGGGTGTGGCTTCATAGGCAGAGCTATGCGCCTGAGATGACCATATTAGGGATGTTTGCACTCATTGACATCATACAGATATAGAATAAACTGCCTGAAACTGAGCATCTGGTGCACAGGGAATACTTGCGCACATGCTGAGCTCATTATTTGACACTTCGGGCATTTTTAGTCTGAGCATCCTCCATTGTAACAGTTTATACATCAGAATCAGAATACTTTTATAACGGCAGGGGGAGTCTGTTTGTGTCCACTACCCTCAGTCTGCTACCCCAGCACATCACAGCCCTGTACTCTTCCTCATCACCCTCTTTGATACATCATTACTGCAGAGTGATCAGAAAGCTTCTGAAGGTGGCAGGTATCTGTGCAGTAGCTGAAGGCTGTGGTGTAGAGGGTGAAGAGAAAGGGAGAGAGGGTGGTCCCCTGCTGTGCTTTGGTGTTGCTGACCACACTGTCCGACACAGTACTGCAGGTGCACGTACTGTAGTCTGCCAATCCAGGTTACTAGCAAGGCATCCACCTGCATTGCTGTCAGCTTATCACCCAGCAGAGCTGACCAGATGGTGGTGAACACACTGGAGAAGTCAAAACATGACTCTCACAGTGCTGTTGAGACCCTGTTGAGGAGGTAGAGAACTGGAGGGGGTCCATCAATGGGTGACCATGGACTGGAACTGGTCCAGGATGAGTCTCTCCAGGGTCTTCATGATGTGTGATGTCAGAACGTTTTTGGCACAGGGACGAGGCGTGACCTCTTCCACATAAGGAAACGCATAATAGGTCCACTTTTACATTTTTAGCAGGTAATCATGTTAGCACCTACAGCAGTCTTCTTTTATGAATTGTCCTCAGTAATTAGCCTGGTCAGTAATACCATTTATGTGTTTACTTCTAATTTTTGGAAAAGAGTGGATGAGTTGGCACAGTCATTTAGAACCTGGAATAATCTTTGGTTTGTTAATTAGCGAATTTTTAAATCTCCTTGAGCAGTGGATGAAAATGCCCATTTCCTGTCCAGGTGTCCAGAGCGCAGTAAGTTTCTGTTTCAGTAGTGGGCTGACGTAGTGGAGGATCCCTGCTGTAAGACTTGGATATTAAAATAATTCCCCTCCTGGCTTGTAGCATTACTAATCTAGCTGTTTGTGATTAAGTAAAAATTAGACTGTCATTAACATAACAGGTCTCTTTCATGCCTCTCTGTCTGTTCCAGTCCCATATTCAGTGGTGTTTGCTAACACTTTGGCCTTGCACAGTTCTAACCCTTTCGAAGGGGTGAATAACTGGTTCTGTTGATTTTAAATACAGGAAGGAGGTGTGTTCACATTCGGAGCGGGAGGATATGGACAGCTTGGGCATAACTCTACAAATCATGAAATCAACCCTAGGAAAGTGTTTGAGCTCATGGGAAATGTAGTCACACAGATTGTATGCGGAAGGTAAAATTTACTTTGTGTATTTTTGCACATTTATCTAAAACATGCCATCAGTGTCTAAAGTCAGTGAATTTTACAGAAAAGTCACAAAGCTGCTAATAATATTTGAAATTACTGTGCGATCAAGGCAACACACGCTGGCTTTCACACCATCATCAGGAAAGATGGATTCATTTGGGCTTGGAGGAAATGGGCAGCTTGGTACACGCTCCACTTCCAACAGGAAAAGCCCCGCCCTTGTCAAAGGTCCCTGGGTGGCCTCCAGTACTGCAACAGATACAGGTGAGGGGAAAGTAATTAAAGCAGCAGCAAGTAATTTCTGGACTAGTGGGCAGAAAAAAAAACAAAAAAACAAAATTGATATGACTAACTTAGACTGCAGAAACAGAGCATCTCATTGAAGTATCACAAATCAACAATTCAGCTTCACATTCCAGTTTTTGTTTTTGTTTTTTTGTATAGCAAATGTAAAACCAAAACCTGTACACCCAGTTAAGGAACTTAATAAAATAATGCTAATAGAACATTGAGTATTGAATTCAGGGGTTTGCAATATTACAATATTGGGTTGGCATCTAAATAATGATGCATGCATTGTATTAATCCAGTCCTCAACTGCAGGAGAGTCTTTAAATTTTTTCTTGTCATTTCAAACCCATCCAGTGTGTCTGATTTCGAAGCGAAACGTGAAGTCTAGAAAGAAAACAGGATTGTTACCTTGAATATTTTTCCATAATTGTCTTTACCTGTATGTAGACTAGTATTGCTGGAGTACTCGGCATGACCAAAACACATGAAAATGATTTGCAGTTTTTCACCACAAGATAAGTTTTTCCAACAACATAATGATTTATTTAAAAAACGACTTTGTGCCGGAGTCCTGAAAAACCTCGTCATGTTCTTCCTTCCAAAGTCTCCAAGACAGAGCAGATGTACTGTTGTTTCTTTAATTTTTCCCATGTTTCTAGTGGTCATGTGAAATTCACCTCCTTTTCCCAGTTTTCCTCTTTAATGTGTCTAATTTGTAAAATCCAGGAAAATTCTTAATTTGTTTGGCCATGTTCTTTTAACTCCTCAAAGCCTTTTTTAAGTCCCCCATTATAGAAGTTACTGTATTTTACCAAACCAAAATCCTTCCATTGTAAAACCTACAGTCTGTTTTGTTGGGAATAAAGTCTGAATCATAAGCAGTCCATTGTATTAATCGATAGGGTTCTCTGGTTTAAAGTGACGAGAGAAAACCAAACCAGATTTTAAAAAGGCATAGATTGGCAAACATTTTAAATATTAACTAAGGTTTTCCTCTGTGTTGCTTTGAAATAGTTGTGGAGATTTTGGCAGGGAAAAACCACCTTTCTCTTTAGCCAGTTGTAAAGTCTTGTACCTAATTCTAGGTCTCTTTTCCTGCTAAATAAATTTATCAAGTTCTAGAAATGTTTTCTCCTGGGGAGATCCACCGGTGTTGTCTGAAACAAATATAGAGGTTGTGGTAATATGTTCATTTTAACAGCTGCTACTTTTGTTAATAGCTAAAAAGGGCAACATGTTCATAATTTATTGATACAATTTTATTTTATTTATTTTTAATTAATTAATTAATTTTTATATTCACCCCTGAATACTTAATTGATTCGAAATCCCACTTTATTTAGAATTTGTTTGACACGTTGATTTGGATTGTAATTAAATGTTAATGCTTGAAATTTGTGCATATTTAGCTTATAACCAGATAACACTTCATAGTCTGATAAAACTGTAATTGGTTCTGGGAAAGGAATATTTGGGAGCCCTAAACATATCAAAATATCCTCCACAAAAAGTGCTTTTTTTGTTCCCTTTGAGCTACTGTAATACCATAAATTCTTTGCAATTTTTAAAGTACCCTTGAGCCAATGGATAAAACAGAACAAAGAGAAATGGATACATGGGACATCCCTGCTCTATTTCAGAGATTTTGATAGTTTACCATTAATCTTTATCTTAGCTGTTGGTTTGTTGTATAATGCCTGTTTAGTCTTAACAAACTTGTCATGAAAGTACATTTGGACAGAACTCGATACAAAAACAACGTGTCAAAGGCTTTTTTTTGCTTATAACTAGCTTATGACTGCTTCCACACTGAATTATATGTAGTGTACACCTGACATTGTCTCTCTGTCTTATTAATCATGTTTGAGTAAAATAAAGAATATCTGGAAGTATCCTTTTTAATCTTCTGGCTGTGATTGAAGTAAAAAGCGTATAGTCCTGATTCAGAACATTGACTGGTCTGTAATTAGAGCAGTCCAACTTATCCTTCCCATCCTTCGGTATAACTGCACTGACTGCTTCCCTCCAGGACAAGGGAGTTTCACCAGTCTGAAGGACACAATTAAATGTTTCAGTAGGAGAGGAGTTAGTGGTTGCTGAAAAGTTTTATACAATTGTGCTGTGTATCCATCTGAACCTGGAGGTTTATTAGATTTAATCTGAATCTGAAGTTGTAAAAACACTTCCACATTACACAGTGGCATTTGACGGGTTTATTTCAGACATAATACTTGATGAAGTCGTATGATAACGTGTTTTAATAACATTAAAAATACATTTTCCCACACTCTTGTTCCAGATTCGGAGGAGAGGTGTTGCGTCAAGAGGATTTATGCTGGAGGAGATCAGAGCTTTGCTCACTATTGCAGTGCCAACGTAAGTTTTCACTCACCTCAGAAACTGAGATTTCATGGAGATAAAAACAATGGCCTTGGCAGTATTTGATAGTAATGAGAAGTTGAACAATGATTTCAACTAAAGCATTATTATCACTGCTGAGAGTGAGAGGGATGTCAGGCAGACGAGCAAAGATTGTAAATATTTCCAGACACAGCCTGTAATTATCTTGAATAAAAAAAAATCTCAGCCGATGGGTTTGTGTCTCATTTTATACCACAGCGCTGTTTGACACAATCACTATTCACATGAGTTAAAGAAGGCGAAACTTACCTGTTAAATCATCAGAGAAATTTAAAAGCAAAAGAATGTCCTTTATCTTGTTCTCACATAGTGCCCAGCCTCTGTGTGGCAGACAGAGAAAGCGTCAGGAGAGCAAAGAGGGCAAGAGCTCTGTTACAGAACAATGCTGTCCATAGATTTTTTTTTTTTGTTTGTTTGCAAAAATGGTATGAAAAGTGCAAAGTCTAGATGATAAAGTTGCTAATTAGCAACATTGAGATCAACTGAAGAGTGATAATCAATGCTAAGAGTGAGAGAGAGAGCGATGTCATGTGCCCAAGGTGAGGTGGTACACATTTTGTATTTTCTTAAATTAGAATCCTAAAATTGAAAACCGAATATCTTTGCAACAAACCTATATCAGAATATTCAGGTACAGTCCTTGATAATTAGTCCCCTGAAAAAAGCGTTTCTGTGAGTTTTTAAAATAATCATAACTTAAAATCTTGTAATTAAAGTTGTCGAATAGTGTTCCAGGAAAAGGAATTGCATTTGTCAACCAAATTAAGGCAGACTGCTTCAACTGATCCTGAATGGTCGATGCAAGCTGGTGTTGGTTTTAAAACACGTAGCCATGTAGTGTATAAAGACTTTACAGTATGTGATTTGTAATGAGGATGTATGTCACCTTTTTTTTTCTTAGAAGCACCTTCTTCTAAAATGTGTAAAGGTGCTGCAGATAGTCATGAATTACCTGCTCTAAATTAGAGCAGTCCAGCAGATGACCTACTAATCAGAACGTTGGGGGTTTGATCCCTGGCTGCTTCAGTCTGCATGCCAAAGTATCCTTGGGCAAGATACTGAACCGCAAGTTGCTCTCCGACGTGTTAATTGGAATATGAATGTGTGTGAATGTTAGATAGAAAACACTTGGATGTAGAAAAAAGTGCTTGTATGAATGGGTGTGAATGGGTGAATGAGGCATGTTGTATAAAGCGCTTTGAGTGCTCAAGTAGAAAAGCAAGAACCAGCCCATTTTCCATTTTTACACACTTTAAACATCTGAGCTTTTTCTTCCCAGTAAGTTTGATTTAAGTTTACACTTTTCAATTTTTCTTTGTGTAATTTTTACTTTTTGGTGTAGAGCCTCCAGAACGGAGATGACACAAGGATACAAGATCCGCAGAGAAAGACTTTCTCCTTGAATGAGGATATTATACAAAAATGGTTCAACCACTCACCAGGAAGACTCCCACTAGAAATCTCTAAGTAAAGTTTTCCTTTTTTTTTGTCCTCAGTAGATCCTGTATTGAAGTTTTAGTTCACTTTAGACATAGTGTATTTGAATATAATAAAGTTACCAGCTCATTATGGAGATTGAGTTGTAAAAAGTGGTGACAGTAATTATTTGCCTTTTCTGGTTTCTTTAGTGAGATTGACCTCGTGTTCTCGTCAGCAAGCTGCCTAAACGGGTCTTTCCTGTCAATGAGGTAATTGCACTCCAGATTTAAAAAAAAAATTCCATTTACAGTCTAGTCTAAAAGTCATTTTGACTCATTTATTAAAATCAACACTGTTTTCCCTGAATTTCTTTTTATTCACTCTCTGTTTAGCTAATTAAAGCTGTCTTAAGCTGCTGCTATCAGACGAGCCAGGTGTATGCATCAGTTTCACAGGCTACATAAAAGCATGAAATTGAGATAGCCGCAGCTGTAGCCATGAAAGCAGGAGGCTTAATTATAAGCAACATTCATTATTGACACTCATCATCTGCTGTCATGGTAAATCTAAAGCTGAGATACAGTCGTTACTTGGATGTAACTGCAATTCTAAGGGTAAACTTTTCTGATACTAATGTGTTTATTGTGACCAACTGAAAGGCATGCTCTCTTGGGTTGAGATCACATGACTAACTTGGCCATTGAAAAATATCCCATTTCTTGGGATATTTTTTTGGTCACTGGGACAGTTTTTCAATGTGACAAATAGGATTCAGATATTTTAGAAGGCAAAGCTTGGACCTACTCTTAGCTACCTTAAATTATATATCACATTTTTTTTTACTAATCTACACCTTTTTACCAGAACAAGGTTAATTATCTCATTTTGAATGCTGATTTCTTTCACGCAGTCATCCAGATCACTACAGTACCAGCAGTAAATGTTCAGGGGTGGATATGAACATGGCTCGCTTGCTGTTCCACAAAGTAATCCAAGAGGATCACCCTGAGATTGCTCAGCAGGTCAGTGGCCACGTATAATATGGTTCCATCTACCCATCAGTCTTCTTCTGCTTATTCAATTCAAGGTTGCAGGGGACTGGAGCCTGTCCCAGCTTTCACAGGGCGAAAGGCAGTGTATACCTTGGACAGGTCACCAGTTTATATGAATATGAGCCATATTGTTCCATATGTTTTGTATCTGTACCCCTACACACATTTCTCTTGGGTAAATTGGTAGAATCAAGCTTAATAAATGGCTTGCACCGTACCTACTATTATCTGAATTCTTCATTGTAATTCAAAACTGCATTTTATGTCATGCCAATGCCATGCCATACACTTGGACACTAATATATTTGTTATTATTATTGGTTTTTATAAGTTCCATTGAGTTTGCGGAAAGAAAATCTTTGGTTTTAGTTTCCTCGTGTATTCCTCATACTCTTTTGAGCAGTGTTTATGACCTTTGCTCATCTGATCCTGTCACTGCTGTCCTTGTCACTGACATTCATATTATTTTGATTGGGTGCCTGACTGGAACATGTTTTATATAGTGTAAATGTCCCCAGTGACACTTTATTACTGTGCCGGCTCCAGCGTTTTCCACCATCAGCACTCTGTCCCATTCAGTGTGTTATTGTTGCACTTTACCCCACACCTCATCAGCAGTTTTTATGGAACAAACATGAATTCAGGATTATTACATTAATCACAACAGAGCTATATTCCTCCTATCTGCCTCAGATTGCTGCCAGTCTGGAGAAGAACCTCATTCCCAGGCTAAGCAATTCTCCTCCAGACATCGAAGCCCTGAGACTCTACCTCACTCTTCCAGAAAGCCCTCTGTTCACTAACCGAAATAATTTCGTGACCATCTCTATCCCATTCGCCAAATCCGTCATCAGTCTAAAAGAGGCTCCACTGAAGGTACTAGGTGGGTAGAATGAAGGATTTTTTTTTAAGCTTTATTGGCACTTTTTTCCCTTACTACTCTTGCACAATTTCAGGGTTTCTGAAATTAAAGTTGAGGAAAATAAAATGGCTTATATTTCTCATAAATCTTTTGCAGGAAATAAATGTGTAGCTGATATGTTTAGGACTGGCTAAAAAGAATAAATAATAGTGGTAACACCAGATCAGAAGGACCAACAGTGCATAATTCAGGTTCACTTTACTGTCGTGTGTAGTTTGTGTACTAGTAATTATGGCTTGCTTATAAAAGACTGAAAATCATGCATCGTTATAACATTGTTTGCTTTTTTTTTTTAATTCACTGACGTTTTAAAAGGGTCTCAAGGAGCACTGATTCAGTGTTTGGTCTTGTATTTGCATCAGGAAACTGGTGGTCTACGTTTGAGCCCCCAGTCTTCCAGCGGCTGGTTGAGTTATACAAGGAAGTGGTGGTATATCTGCTGCAGATGCACAAGGTGGGCATTCCCGCAGTAGAGCAGAGAATTTTCACCTGTTTTCTGGACACGTCGCTCCGACTCCTGGAGATCCTACACAAGGTGAGAAAAACGTGGCATTGCACATCATATCCTACTTTAAAGGACTACAGGTGACAGTCGCTCCCCCTTGTCGCTTCAGGTGAGCGAGAAAGCAGGACACATCATTCAGTACGACAAATTCTACATTCATGAGTTGGATGACCTGATAGACATCCGAAATGACTATGTCACATGGCTTCAGAGGCAGATGTACCCATTGGTGAGTGCTGTGGATGTTGGCTTCACGATTCAATATTTATTTATTTATGATAAGGTTTTGATATGAACTGTTTGCTTATGCTCTGTACCCAGGGACATGATGGTGTGGTGACTCTGTGCAAGTATCCCTTTGTATTCGATGCCCAAGCTAAGACTACACTCCTTCAGACCGATGCTGTCATACAGATGCAGGTACTATTCACTAAACCTCTTAAACACAGTTTTATATCTTTATTCTTACCAATCACTTTTTAATCATATGTTTGCTGTATTGACAGATGGCAGTAGACCAGGCACAGATGCAAAATTTTAGCTCCATGTTCCTGCCGGCAGTGGAATCCGTCAACCCGTGCCTCATCCTCATCGTTCGGAGGGAAAACATTGTTGGAGACACCATGGAGGTGCTCAGGAAGTCTAAGAATGTTGACTACAAGAAACCACTCAAGGTAGAAATAATATTTATATTTGAAGTTAAAAAAAAAAGCATAACCCATTCCTGATTTAAATTTGGCTGCTATCTCCATTCCAGTCATCTTCTTGTAAACTCTGGATCCCTTCCAGTACTTCTGCTATATTTAGATTGCTCCCTGGAAGTCCCTTTCAGACCACTTGCACATGTGCGTATGTGATTTCATCATGGACCTCCT